>OX123183.2:32951285-33224076 GCA_944739405.2 Euclidia mi
CATAAAGCTTCTCCGGACAATGAGTTTGAGAAGTCTGTACCGCATAAAGTTCTCGGTTTACGCTGGGACAAATCCTGTGATAGTTTTCGGTTTGACGTCTCACCGCCAGATGATAAGTGCACCAAACTCGAGAGTGGCTCGACTATGCGACATAATGGGTTTTGTGGCTCCCACAATTTTGTACGCCAAGCTCTTGATCAAAGAACTTTGGCTATCAAAGTGTGAGTGGGATGAAACACCCCCTGACCATATTGTCACTGCTTGGGGCCAGTTTTGTATTGAGCTTACCGCGCTCAATCAAATTACTATTCCGCGTCATCTTGGGTTGGTAGATGGATGTACCATCAACTTAATAGGTTTCGCTGACGCCAGCGAGCGTGCTTACGGCGGAGTCGTATATCTGCAAGTCCGCATTGGTTCTAACTACTCGGTGCAGTTAGTTTGCGCCAAGTCTAAGGTCTCGCCTGTTAAAACTATTTCGGTTGCGAGACTGGAGTTGTGCGCGGCCCTTTTGCTGTCTCAGTTGCTCCGCAAGGTTCAAGATACAGTTTTGCCCCACTATCATATTAATAAAATATACGCATTTTCTGACTCCAAAGTATAGCTAGGTGCTATAACTGCCTAGGTATAGAGATATAACGAGAGGTTACGTATAAAACGTAAATGAATCCGACTCGTATGGATCAAAAAATGTTTCGGCGAACCGAATGTTCTAGGCGATTTGGAGAAGGATTAATATTGTGGACTGTATTAGGGCGAGTTCTGCTCGCCTAGAAAGGATAAGGGAAGAGGATTGTGAGTGGGTATAGGATATTCTAAGGACACGCCTTACCTTGACAAAATGGCGGCCCCCTGGTGTCTTCGTCCTGGTATCTTCGAGGAGTCGGGCTGTACGCTGATCACTCCGCCTGGATTCAACCCAGAACTACACAAATCACTTTACTCGCGGGCGGTTTGTTGAGTTTTTGGTATAAAGCGGGAGCAGTAAAAATATGGCAATGCAGTATATGTCTTCGTCGCGACACGGATTATTCTAGACTGTTCTGTAGGCGTGCCTTGGGAGGGGAGCGAAAGAGACAAAAGGATCGCTCGCATTGAACGAGCAAGCGTGGAACGATTGACGTTGATGTAGTTAGTTATCGATAGGAAGGTAGATGGCGCTACCAAATACTAAAGGCCTATATTAAATACTATCAACTTCACTCAGTACCAGCAATGACATTTAAAATCTCTTTTACTTTGTATCGGGTCGATGAGGTTGAAGTTAAATTCCGAATCTAGCGGAGGCATTCGATAGCTGACAACAAATAACATTGTAATGAAAATGAGTCTAGAAACTCAATATTGAAGCCAATATTCAACAAATATTCAACTAAATCAAAGCAAACTTAAATGAAAAAAAAACAGATTCTTATAATAAGCATAAAAATCGAATTTCATATTTGTGTGTCAAAATTTAGGGGTATATACTTTTAGACAATAATTGCATGAATTAGTTACGTGTCATGCCAGAACACTGATGATTTCGGGAAAGACGGTTCATCTTGCCGAGCATCTGATCTACACATAGTAAAGGATTTCATATGAAATGTACGCATCAGCATGTCTGAGTCTCTGATGACCTGAACACGTCTCGAGCACTGGCCAATTCTGAATGGTCATCAAATTTTGCCATCGTGGTGATTCCACTTACATTAACCAGTGTTACGTTAGTAACTGAAAAAGCTAAAAGGCAGCAATAGCCTAGTGGAGATACCAACAGACTGCCATGCAGAGGGTATCGGGTTCAAATCCACGGCGCGCACCAATGACTTTTCGGAGTTATGTGCGTATTGAATTATAAATAATCGCCTGCCCCGTGCCTCGGAGAACACGTTATGCCGTCGGTCCCAGTTGTCATGAAGATCTTTGACAGTCGTTATAGTCTTCGTCCTGGTATCTTCGAGGAGTCGGGCTGTACGCTGATCACTCCGCCTGGATCCAACCCAGAACTACACAAATCACTTCACTCGCGGGCGGTTTGTTGAGTTTTTGGTATAAAGCGGGAGCGGTAAAAATATGGCGATGTGGTACATGTCTTCGTCGCGACACGGATTATTCTAGAGTGTTCTGAAGGCGTGCCTTGGGAGGGGAGCGAAAGATACAAAAGGATCGCTCGCATTGGACGAGCGAGCGTGGAACGATTGACGTTGATGTAATTAGTTATCGATAGGAAGGTAGATGGCGCTACCATATGCCCCCGGCCCTAAAGGGTTGCCAATAAAAAAAATTGAATTGAACTTAGCTATGTTGGGTGTACTACCGCATAACCCATCAATAGGCTAAGACAGCGATATGATAATAAAATTAATCTAAATTAACTTTAGCGAAAATTACTAGCGCAATAATAGAGAAAACTACAAACTAAATACTTAAACTAAGAGGTAAATCCAATTTTAGGCTAGATCTCACTGAGTTGGAAGCGGGCAGAGACGTACAACAGGGCGCAGACAGCTCCCCTTCGCGGTTTTCACGGTAACAACGCGGGTTGTACCGTCCTTGGAAGTATGCAGTTTCTCTACGATGGCTAACGGCCATGAAAGCGGCGGAGCATTATCATGTATTATGACGACCAACGTACCCTCCTGTATAGGGGATGCAGGACTATTTCACTTGGATCTAGCCTGAAGCTGGTGGAGATATTCCGCCAGCGTCGCCAGAACAACTGCACGAGTTTATACAGCAGAGTATGTATCTGGAGCAAGCTTGAAGAGTCTGCTTCAGGAGCCGGAAATGACGATAATGGCACTGTGTTCAGAAAATGTGCAGGGCTTAACGCGGATGGTTCTGCATGGTCACTACTCAATGCCGTGAGCGGACGCGAGTTGATCAGTGCCTCAACTTGTGCAAGGACAGTTAAAAGCTCTTCGTAAGAGAGGATCTGTTGACCTATAACTTTGAAGAGATGCGTTTTAATTACTTTGACCATGCTTTCCCAACATCCACCGAAATGTGGTGATGCTGGTGGAATAAACTTCCAGTCAATATGATCTATGGAAAGTTCCTCCTGAAGACGAGTACGATATTCTTCTCTGAAAAACTTATAGAGGTCGCGTAAATAAGAACTTGCGCCCACGAAACAAGTGCCGTTATCCGTATACAAACACTGTATAGGGCCGCGCCGTGAGAGAAATGGTTTAAGGGCTGCAAGGAATGACACCGTGCTAAAATCTGTCGCAACTTCAATATGCGTAGCGCGCGTTGTTAAGCATGTAAAATACATAGCCAAGCTTTACGGCTTTTAACACCTCGACCACTCACTGGCGTATACTGCAGAGGTCCTGCGTAATCACAACCGGTATGTGTAAACGCTTTATCAACTTGATTGACGCGTTGGCTAGGAAGATCTGCCATGGGAGGGAAAGTCGGACGCGGACGAAATTTGAAATAGACGTTACATTTATGTATTCTGTGACGAATTATTCGTCGAGCGGCTAAAATCCAATACTTATGCCTAAGTAAGGACATAAGTAACTCTGGACCCCCACATTGTCTATGGTCGACGCGGGAAATTTAACAAAATTTTGTTTTGTTAATATTTTATTTTCTATTTCGACGCGATAAAACTACTGTATATTGTAAAAACTTATTCAATCTTACTACTAATGTTAATTTGATGAGTGAACATGTAGAATTTTGCGACTCTAGTGGAAGCGCGATGATAGAAGAAGAGTCTGTAATGGAGTGCGAGCTAGAGTGCGAGGCACAAGATAACTTAACTACAACAAGAGAGCAACAAGTATTATTAGAAAAAAAGAGAGGTTGGCAGGAAGATGATGATAAAATATCTATAGGCGATGATGGCATCATTGCAGTAAAAAGAAACAAACGTTTTGCAAAAACATATTTAAAAATACCTGATGACATAAAACAGCATATTGTTTGTGTTACTGCTAGTGACATACTCCCTAAACAATTTGGAATGGCTAAACAATTGAAAGCTCATAATATAGAGGATATTACAAAAATTGTCTACAAGAATCCTTACAGGGTGCTAATATATTTTGATAATAAAGAAAGTGCTCTGAAGATGCTGAATTGTGAAAAATTCCTAAGTGACATGAAATACAAAGTTTCTTTAGTAGGTGAGTCATCAGTATGTTATGGAATTCTGCGGCATATGGATCTTGACATGGAAGACAAAGAAATTTTAGAAAATTTGAAATGTGATTTTGAATTAATCTCAGTAAAGCGTCTTAAAAGACAGGAAAATGATGGTAAATGGGTTAACTCAGAAACAATCCGATTATGTTTTAAAAATTCTACATTACCATCATATGTATATGGTTTTGGATGCAGATTTCAAGTTGAGTCTTACACTTTTCCTGTGTCGCAATGTTCTGGCTGCTGGCGATATGGACATCTGGTACGGGTATGCCTTTCTAAGAAAATTATATATCCAAAGTGTGGGGATAGCCATGCTAATTGTGATACATCTGTATTCAAGTGTATAAACTGTAAGGGCCCACACATGGCATTAAATAAAAAGTGTCCATTTTTTCTAAAAGAAAAGGAAATCAGAAGAGTCATATCTGATAAGAACTGTTCCTATAAGGAGGCATTAGACTTATATCATAGTCAAAGAAAAGGACAAGAGAAGACCAATGAGAATATAACTTTGGCTAATAATAAAAAGTTAATATCACAACCTTCACTGGTAAACTTATTAGAGTCAGAACCACGAAGGTCATATAGGGATGTAGTCATTACAGAAGCTTCTATACATAAAGATATATCAACATCGTGTGAATCGGAGTCAGAGGAGAGCCATGTAAGTCAGAATATACTATCACAGTTTGGACAATCAAAAAAGAAGAAAACTAAGAAGAAGACAAAAAGTAGGTCTCAGCGTGGAAATACTTTAGAAGAGAAGTCTAATAGTATTCAAGACAAAGAAGCAAAGCAGAGTGTATCAGACAAACAGGAAGACCTTTTGTACAGGTTGTATAAAAAAACTAAAGATATTTGTGTGTCAAATGAAAGCTTAGCTACTAAGTTAGGATCAATTGTCAAAATAATTATCCAAGATTGCATTTCATTTGTTATGAGATTGGTAAGCAAAAACGAACTTTTCACACAATTAACTTCCTTTTTCCATAATGGCTAATCTATATAATAATGACTGTTTTATTAATATCTTACAGTGGAATGCCCAAAGTTTGCGACCCAAAATTGTAGAGTTTGAATCATTGTTATGTCAGGAAAAAACTCACATAGCTCTTATATCTGAGACTTGGTTAAAACCTGAATCTACATTACATATAAGTGGCTATAATATATTTAGGAATGACAGGATTGATTCTTATGGAGGTGTGGCTATTATCATTAAAAATACAATAAAAGTCCAGGTAGAAAATTGGAATACTTGTAATTCAGGAATAGAAATTAAATGTATAAAACTTTTAAATTGCAATAACATTAAGAATATTATCTTGATATATTGTCCTTCCTCAGTACATACCAATCAATCTGATTGGGATTCCATTTTTACCAGATATTCCAGCAAATGCTTAGTAGCCGGTGACTTCAATGCACATCATTTTAACTGGTCGAGTAAGTCTGATTCAAGAGGTACTATGCTTTTTGATGCTGCTTTAGAGGCTGGGTACACTTCACTTAACACTGGGGATCACACACGAATTAAACTAGTTAATGGTTGTATACAAAAAACTTCACCTGATATTAAATTTGTTTCAACAGATTTGGCTTGTAATTTTGAGTGGTATGTATTGAGTGAAAACTTGGGCAGTGATCACATGTGTATCAAAATTAAAAGTAATTGTAAACAATATATTTATATACATAAGAAACGTAATTATAAGCTAGCCAACTGGCAAAGATACACTAAAATGATTGAAAACTCTATGTTACATTTACAATATGATGAAAAGGGTGGTGTTCAAATGAATTATGATAGTTTCATTACTGTTATCAATAAGGCAGCTAATAAATGTATACCATATACAAAACCCAGTAATAACCAAGGTTTTCAACCAAAGTCCTATTGGAATGTAACTTTGTCAAAATTAGTAGCAGAACGCAGGTTAGCTTTAAGTAAGTTTAGATCAAACCCTACCCCATTCAATTTGAATGTTCTACAAGAAAAAACACTCATTGCTAAGAAGGCTATCAATAAGGCTAAATGAGCTGATCGGCAGAATTTTTACACTAGTATTGATGAATCAACAACTGTTCATGATATGTGGAGACGCATGCGATGGATGAATATCTTATAGGGTATCTTCGAGGAGTCGGGCTGTACGCTGATCACTCCGCCTGGATTCAACCCAGAACTACACAAATCACTTTACTCGCGGGCGGTTTGTTGAGTTTTTGGTATAAAGCGGGAGCAGTAAAAATATGGCAATGCGGTATATGTCTTCGTCGCGACACGGATTATTCTAGACTGTTCTGTAGGCGTGCCTTGGGAGGGGAGCGAAAGAGACAAAAGGATCGCTCGCATTGAACGAGCAAGCGTGGAACGATTGACGTTGATGTAGTTAGTTATCGATAGGAAGGTAGATGGCGCTACCAAATACTAAAGGCCTATATTAAATACTATCAACTTCGCTCAGTACCAGCAATGACATTTAAAATCTCTTTTACTTTGTATCGGGTCGATGAGGTTGAAGTTAATTTCCGAATCTAGCGGAGGCATTCGATAGCTGACAACAAATAACATTGTAATGAAAATGAGTCTAGAAACTCAATATTGAAGCTAATATTCAACAAATATTCAACTAAATCAAAGCAAACCTAAATGAAAAAACAAACCAGATTCTTATAATAAGCATAAAAATCGAATTTCGTATTTGTGTGTCAAAATTTAGGGGTATATACTTTTAGACAATAATTGCATGAATTAGTTACGTGCCATGCCAGAACACTGATGATTTCGGGAAAGACGTTTCATCTTGCCGAGCATCTGATCTACACATAGTAAAGGATTTCATATGAAATGTACGCATCAGCATGTCTGAGTCTCTGATGACCTGAACACGTCTCGAGCACTGGCCAATTCTGAATGGTCATCAAATTTTTCCATCGTGGTGATTCCACTTACATTAACCAGTGTTACGTTAGTAACTGAAAAAGCTAAAAGGCAGCAATAGCCTAGTGGAGATACCAACAGACTGCCATGCAGAGGGTATCGGGTTCAAATCCACGGCGCGCACCAATGACTTTTCGGAGTTATGTGCGTATTGAATTATAAATAATCACCTGCCCCATGCCTCGGAGAACACGTTATGCCGTCGGTCCCAGTTGTCATGAAGATCTTTGACAGTCGTTATAGGGCGTCAGTACCTTCTAAATAAACTGACACTAGTCTAAACCATGGAATATGGCTATCCCTTCCGGTTGCGGAGGTTAGACAGGCAGTCACTCTGTGGAAAAGCAGGCAAATCCGGTTAGACTAGTAAGCGGTTGAAACTGGGATAACGCTAGGAGGATGAAATGAATGACGTTAGTAACTGACTGTCTACTTACGGCGGGTTTCAGTATTCGATCCACCCATGGATTTTGAGATTCGTGATTCGTGTTTGACATATTTTGTATGGAGATTATGATAATAACGAAACTAAAATCTCAAAAATAATGGATAGATCGAATATTAAATTCCGTAGTTAATGGATACTGATTAAGCGGATTTTAATATACTTTTCAGCCGAATACAGAGAAATGTATTGGTACATAATAATACAATCTACTCTTCATCCTAGACGCTCCATCGCAAAAATAAAAAATCTTCTAAAAATTAATAAATGGGTCTGACAAACAATATAAATCTTAATGACTCTTAATTTATTCTCTCAACTAACCCTAAGCTTGGCGATTACAACATTTGCCTAGCTAGAGATCAGAGGGCCATAAAAAGTATCATATTAATTTATTAGCAAGATTATAAACTCCTTCCAGTTTTTACAAGGTACTTATCCTCCTTACACAATACCTAAGGCACGGGCATAGCGGAAGCAGTGAATGAGCTTGCACATTTATTCGATGTTACCAGTAAATGCGCGCTTACTCACCGCTTGTAGAATCTGTCGGAACTGGTCGCTACAGGCTTTATAGGGAGACTAAACTATAGGCGAATAGAGAAAGGGTCACAACCTTGTAGCTATAGAAAATAGACCAAACAAAGGCTTTTGCAAGTTATTGTCTAGCTTTACCTACAAGCTGTAATTGTATTATCTAGCTTCTAAATCAGAAGCTGAACTTGTCATTCGGTCTGTATTATAAATAAATAAATCGGTTGTAATATGTGATAATATTAATGTAATTCATTGGATTTAGTTTTTAATGTGGCAACGTTATGGCATTATTATATTAATGCTTCAATTATTTTATAAGTCAATCATATATGTACTTAGAGTGTATATAGGACTAGTTTATTAACATCCACCACTCCGACAAAATTCAAAATTTCAACTAATATTATTTTTATGAGGATTATAAAAGGTTACTATTTTATTACTCGAGCGTCAACAATTTCGTACATAGTATATTTACTACTCCTAGTAGGTATATAGGTACGAATCAACGTGACTGAAAATTAATGTATAATTAATAAGAAACATATGCTTTCTTAAAATAAGTTGCAGAATGTATAATTTTCTTACAAACTGAATAACTAACTGAATAAATAACAGAATGTATAATCTCTTATCTGCGGTCATCAGTGGGAAACCTAAAAGGCTTAAAAAACATAACCTTTTAGCTCTCTGAGCCCTTTCTAAATCTAAGAATTTTGTTTTTGTGGCATCACCCCAAACTGTTACACAATATGTTAACACTGATTGAGCTAACAAAATGTAAATTTTGTTTTAGGAGATCTAAAGTGGTTACGTGGCGTAAAGTTTTAACCCTTTGACGACCAAGGGACATATGTGTCCCTAGCCCATAATTTGAAAATATATTAATAATTAAGAAGTCTACTACCAATTATGATTATTTTGTTTGTTATTAAACATATTATTAATATTTTTTTCATTGACGGTACAACCTAGGTAGTACGATATATTTTCTATAAAAATTTTAATATGAACGTTCGCTAAGCGCGCACTTGCCCTATTTCTCAAAAGTTTTTAGGGACTTCAAAATGTTTTATATTGTTTTTTGTTGTGCTATAATCATTGCTTGGTAAGTAAAGTTATATTATATTCATTAATAAAACCATTATTTATGTTTCTTATAGTTATAAGACATCATAAACATAAAGGGACACCAGTGTCCCAGTGGTCCGGAAGGGACACTATTGATAATAAATTGTTAATGTATTTAACTGATGATTTTGTGAATTATCTTCATTTTATTGATATTGTGGTAGATTATCTTAGCTTTTTGAATTCGAAGATGACGTAGGTACTTCTATAAATGTTGATGGATGGAAATAGTGATGAAGAAGATGATTTGTACCTTGACGAAAAAGGTCAAAGGAGTTTGATACAGGATCAAGGGGTTTCTGATGTTTCCAATGATGAAGTTGAAGATGTGCCTGTTCAATTTCAGGAACCAATAAGTCTGGCACTGTACCATCGACGTCTACAACTCTTTTACCCATCACTGGAGCACAAAGTAATCAAAAACTAGTTTTCAAGTGGAACTAAGGAACATACGTGCCAAATAATTTTCGTGATTTTTGTGATGTGAAATATAATGGCAGCGCAGTACAGATTTTTCTAATAGTTGATGCTGATGTATTGACTCTCGTTGGCATATGGAAATGTTCGAACAAATCGAAAACATCTTCCGAAAACAGCATTGACATAAGGAGAGGGACATGTATGTACACCACAACTTTTAGGGCATATCGTGCGTAAAGTTGATGGAAAATAAAGGAGTACATATACTTATTGATCAACTTTCTGAAACCTTTATACATAGACACTGGAAGACGACGCAAACCTGGATCAGCGAAAAAAAGTGAAATGCCCTAAAATTGTATCACATATAACAAAAACATGACAGGAGTAGATTATATACGTGGTGATCTCATAGTGATATGGAATATATTGCTGATTGAAAATAAAATACTATCTTCGATATTTTTTGATCTCTTAGATATCTTACTGAATAATGCGCATACTACTCAGAGCTTCACGATGAAATCAAAACTAGCCTGCAGTTCAGACAACTTCAAGTTGGAAAAACGGTTTCTCTTTCAGGCCGCATGACGTTCCTATTTCAAAATCAAGTTCAGTTCCTGGATCTGACAGACGAAGACAGTTTCCAACGCACCCCATTGATAACCAAAGTTCTGGAGAGATTCACCAAGAGATGTGTCAGTTTAATCAATGTATAATAGAAATCCGAAAAAATAGTAATTGTGTTGCAAAGTACACCTTTTCTTGACTTATGGATGGAAATGTTTCACTGGATTCTACCTAATTACTACTAGCTTATTACTTTAAATTGTATACTTAATTTTTCTGTAATAAATTTGTAATTTTGAATATAAAAACTGATAAAATCTGTAACACGTATAATATAATTTACTAGAACAAAAAGTACCACCAACGACCATAGGGACATATGTGTCCCAAAGAATTCCAAAAAATCTAAAACATTATTTATATTTCAAGTTAAAATTATGTTTATTTGATGCCCAATTAACTGTTTCGTATAGTTTTTATCATAATATATAGTCCTATATCCTTTTGGTCCTGAAAGGGTTAAAAATCCAAATTAATTTTCTTACTCTATTCATCATTAGTTCTGTGTGCATATGCCATGATAAACGATGATCAAGAATTACTCCGAGGTATTTTGTGTGTTGTACTTTCGAGATAACTTCACATGAATAGGCAGAGTCAAATGGATTTTAACATTTATGAATTTTTATTTTCAGTTCAGAAGGAGGTTTAGTAATGTTATATTTCGTGAAATAAATGTAATACGATTTGGATGTGTTTAAGGTAAGAAGGTTTTTCTAGCCACCTCGCAATCTTTGCCAGGCCTTGTTCAGCAATCCGAAACACTTCGTTCCAGGATTTCGCAGCAAAAACAATAGCTATATCATCTGCATAAGAAAATACATGTCCGCCACTTAATTTCATGTTGCAAAGATTGTTTATGTACAAAAGAAACAGTGTCGGACCGAGTACGGTACGACACTGTTTCTCGGAGCTATTTCTGTCCCCTATTTTGAGTTGTTGTAACTCAAAATAGGGTAACGTAGGTGTTGTAACTCAATCTATACTAATATTATAAAAATGAAGACTTTGTTGGTTTGATCAAAACATAGGAATGATTTGAATAAATCTTCCTGTGTTGAATACCCCATTTAGCGAGAAAATTATAGGCTAAATATATAACATCACGCTGTGTGCCACGCGTGCGGAACAGTGTAAGATAAGAGTAGAGTAGAGTGAGGGTTTCTATTTGTCTTTTTCTCTAAATAATTGTGGAGTTCATTAATGGCCTATCTGTTAATCTTATCAAATTTAATGTGTGCTGGGCACTCGTGAAGCCAAACTTCAACAATTCAATTCACGGGATATTATCAATACAATTCGAACTAAGGTGCAAACTGCGTTCAAACTATTAACAAGTAACTGCAAGTGCTTAGTAGTTTGGTGTAAATGCATTAGTTATATTAAGTCCTTGACATCCCGATTCGTCGCTTACCTAACCGGTTGCAAACGGCGATACGGACGGTCGGTGACCTGACTTCTTGTTTATTGTAGTATATGTAGAACTAGATTTCGTCCGCAGCTTGGAATTTATAAAAATCGTCTCTTAGTGTTCCACTCCCCAAGGAACATATATACGAACGGCTTCATGCATTGAGTAATTTTATGTCAGTCAGCCAGCGTTATAATTATTATTATACATTATACATAATTGACATTTTATCTCATAATTCCGAACCAACATTAGTTTACATACGAAATCATCAAAGTATCTTCAATTTTTATAAGGTTCACTAATGTTTGTATACAATAAGAGTAATACAATTTACTTTCAAAATTAATAACGAAACAAACATTTTAAGGTCAACACAGCATGCTAATATTTTAAGCGTTAACTGCATTGCAAATTAATAAAAAAATAATGTCAAATAATATAGACAATATAACCAAAAAAGCTCGAAAGCGCTTCTCCTATTTAACAAAATAAGTATGTCTTAAAATGCATAATAGCCAGTAAAAAAGTAATGAACCAAGCATATAGCGTTTTTATTTGAGATTTAAAGGTATATAAAAAGGAATTATGGTTAATAGTTAATAATATTGTTTTTATTTTCCTGGTGAAATATATAGCATGACATTCCGTCTGCAAAAATATGTGTGAATTTGCATCTTAGTATAAGAGATTTAAATAGTTACAAAGAGAAAGCGTAATTAAGAAACAAACTTAATTTGAAATTGTAATTTTAGTTGCCGTTTAATCTATTGTAATCAATCCTTATCCAATTAATCATAGAACTTTATCTCCAGTTCGTATGAAAGTTTATAATTAACACGATTAATAAATATCTACTGGAGTAGGCTTTAATTAATTACGTACTCATTTTATCAGCTTCGGAGCATAATTACGATTTCCCTAGCGCTTGAGTGCTCGTATTATAAGCTTATTACTAGCTAGTCTGCTGTTGAACAAAGTTTCAAATAACAGTTTTTCGCACGTCCTTTATCGCTGTTGCATCGCTTTACGGGTTTAAAACATGTATGGTTATATTCAACGTTATAATCAACTTTATTTATTTAATACTATATTTTGTCTCATATTTGGAGTCAAAATAGGCTCTTTCCTTTTTTTACTGGCACAAGCGAACGCACGTTTTTGGTAGTATATCGATTATATAGTACATATAGTTATAACGGCTTGCTGCGCTCTATTGCTGTTCATTTTTTTGCCCTTAAGACGAAAACGTCCGTATTAGGAATAATGAACCAACCTGCAGCTTAACAGTTTAGGTTCTAAGCAGTAGACCAACAGATATAATAACGAAATGACCAATTCTATCAAATTAAGTCCGTAGATTTAATTCAATTAAATTCAATTACTTAAACATAATAACCTTACATCGTCGACTCGATTTGTGACGAATATACAAAATAAATAAAAATAAATTCTTGTTACAAAACAAGATGTAATTCAAATGGTGGAAAGACATAATTGAAATAATTAATTTCCCTAATCGCTAGGCCGTCGCCGTCTTGACATTATCCTGATATAACTCCCTAAGCTACCACAAATGCAAACTTCGATGAAAGTCAAATAAATAAACGAGCACGAATAAATTGAATTGAATATGAATTAATGCCTTTGAGTTGTGATAATTGTCATTATTTTACGTCAGTTGTTTTGAATTTTTATCTTATTGGAGGTTTGGTTTTAATAGTAATGTATATTATTGATTTTTTTGTTCTGAGGGGATTAAAAAGGAACAATGTTTGTTAGTTCGTAATAAGCTTTACGGCTTCAACCAATTAGCTTTGATAGCACTGTACTTAAGACTTAGCTAGGTAATGAGTTTGTACCCCATTCAAGAAAAATAAATGTAATCGTTTATTATTTTATTATTAGCTGCCTAAAACATAAGTTTCTCAAATTTAAATCATGTCTGTAATTATTTTTACATTTTGTAATTTGTGCCTGAGACTCTAAAATATTTTGCCAAAACATTAAAAAAAAATGGCCAAGTGCGAGTCGGACTCGCGCACGAAGGGTTCTGTACCATCACCTATAAAAGAAAATCACGTTTGTTGTACATATACTTAAATATTTTTAAGTTACTGTTTATTAAGATCGAGAAAAAAATTGCTTAAAAAATTACGTTTGTTGTATGTGAGGCCCCCTTTAATATTTACTTTATTTTTATTTCATTATTTATTTTAAAAGGTAATCTACATATTCTGTTTAAATTTTAAGCGTCTAAGTACCTCTTCCCGTTAGGTAATATTGAGCAAAAAAAAACAGGTTTATTGTATGGGACCCCCCTTAATATTTTATTTTAATTTTATTTTATTTTTAGAATTTGTTGCTCTAGCGGCAACGGAAATACATAATTTGTGAAAATTTCAGCTTTCTAGTTATCAAAGTTTATGAGATACAGCCTGGTGACAGACAGACAGACAGCGGAGGCTTAGTAATAGGATCCCGTTTTTTACCTTATAGGTACGGAACCCTAAAAACATTCACCCCCTTTTATTTGTGTCCACCTGTGGATAACTCGATAGTATTACAGATACTTGGACTCGCCCGCAACTACATTTACAAACAAAATGGTCATTTGATATTAATATAAGCAGAGCTAGCAAAAACTAGGTTAATAATAAACATACTTACATATTCATATATACATAGAATAGATAAATAACAACCAGAAAGCATATAATCTATTTATACATACATACTAGGTGTTGATATGCATTTGCATAATATTTTAATAATACAACATAGTATACTAATGAACCTAAAATTATTTTAAACAGTGTGTGATGATGTAAAACCCTATTTTCATTAAGGCGAGGTTGCAGTACTTTTTAAGATTTTTGAACGTCTGAAAGTCCCATAAACTATGATATTTTTAATGAATAAAAATTAAAGTATAAAAGTTGAATATATCTTCTAGTAAATCGTAAAGATAGAAACACGATTTGGAATGATTGGCTCGATAAAAAAAAAAGTCAAACATGTCACTAAATCACAATTTCAAACGTATACTGCGTAGAGATTCAATAATGAATTTATATGAAAGTATTATCAATAGAAACAGCTCTTTATTTTAAAATAAATGGTAAAAACAGATTTCGTAATTTCGTTATCATTTTTCTCCAAGAACAAAAGTAGTCAAAATGTTGGCATTATATCGCTCGCCGGCCGTTCATCAGTGCCTGTCTAGGCGTGATTATTAGGTAACATGACGGAGCGTAAGCTCCGTCATTTTACCTTGTCACTCGTAAGAGTGGCACGCATCGCGAAAAGCGTACGCACACTAATATAAATATGTCAAAACGACACACTAAGAATTAGATAAGAAGTGTAAGTGAGATAGCACATCTAATCGCAAGCGCGAAATAGAGATAAACATATACTCTCTGGACCGACGCGCATTGTGACATCATGCTGACCGTTTCACAAACAATAATTTGACTCAGATGCGACATGATCACTTTGTCTGTCTTGAGTAAATTCAATTCGCCTCAAAGTAAAGGACAATCGCAGATCTCCATACATCAAAATGTCTGAAATCAAATTTAAGCGAACAGTAATAAAAAATATATCAAAATATTTGGCGTAAGTAACAGAGTCCATAAATGATTCTATTTTCACTCGGGAAAGGTGGAAAAAGAAGATATCGGTGTTTGAATTTTTAGGTAAGAATGAACAATGTAGGTAAAAGGAAAGTTATAGTATGAAAGTTAAAAAATGTAGGTAGGTACGTTTGAATTATCAAATGACATATGTCAGATTGACATCAAAACGCGGAAGTATTTTGTAGCATATAACTGTCTCAGCCAAAGACAAAAGCAGAGCTGCACATTTTAAATCGATTTTATGTGAAATCGATACAACTTTGAAACGATGCTGTGACGTTTTTATTTGATTTAAACGTTGTTTTGCTTCAAAAATATTAGTTTATCGATATAATGTTGATTAAATATCGAATAACTGCATTTTAAACAAAACCAACTCTAGAAAGGTCGATCGTATCGATTACTTATTTAATAATCGATACGGATATAGCACTCACGTCTATTCCTATCACACCATTGTCTATGGCAACAATAAAATAATAAAGTATTCGTAATCAATTGGAATGCCTTTTATCATCATAAAATACTCCAGCTTTAACGAGACAAAGTGAAAATATTAAAAATCGTAGAAAAAAAAACAATTTGTTTTGGTCATATGAAGTTTAAGGTCGCCACAACAAACCCAGACCAAATTCTGCCATTGTTCTTTGATTAATTGATTTAAGGTAGGGAAATAAAAGTCGATGTGATTTATTTATAACATTTATTAAAAAAGTACATTTTATTCTTCTCATTTCATTCAATGGAAACCTAAAACAGTACGTTAATATAAAAACTGTGCGCTGCGGACCCACCGTACCCCTGGCAATACCCCTGGGGGTATGGTGGGTCTTTTAAAGCTTAACCGTACTCCTGGCTGAAATGCTCGTAGTGTTATACCAATGTGCTACGTGGACATTAAACTGAACAGTGTTATCTCTCGTATGATAATGACTGACTACTTACGTTTTTGTATTTTTAGACAAGCGCTAGTACGATGATATAGTGCAACAAGGAGATAAATTAGAGAATAAAACGTTTAGGTTTTACTACTAATGATTATAATGCTTTGTATATTATAGGTATAATTTGTGGTACTGTTGAAGACCCGTCATCATCATCATCCTTGCGCTGTCGGATCATTCCCACTAGTTCTATTGAACAGTTCTATGATAGAACTAGTGATACTTTTTTTCCCACTAGTTCTATTAGTACAACTTGATGAGAATAATAGAACTAATGGGAAACAGTTATAGGAAATTTACCACTTGTTCTATGTATGTTTTACAAGGGTGGTGGCACAACATCGCGCTCACATATCCAAATAAATATGTATGTATAAAAATGTTTTAACGAATGAACGTCTACAAAACAATTGAACGTCTACAAAACAAATGAACGTCTACAAAACAAATGAACGTCTACAAAACAAATGAACGTCTACAAAACAAATGACTACCAGAAAGTGATCAGCTATCAATAGTGATTGCAAAAAACAGGTGCATGCGATTTTCGACCTTATTGACAATTCATGACAAACTTTATTTTTGTTTTTCTCACTTTCTGGCAATATTAGGGTAATAAAATTATAAATTCTGACTAATGTCAATTAGGTTGAAAATCGCATGCACCTGTTTTCTGCAATCACTATTGATAGCTGATCACTTTCTGTAAGTCATTTGTTTTGTAGACGTTCATTTGTTTTGTAGGCGTTAATTTTGTTTTGTAGACGTTCATTTGTTTTACACATTAAACAAATGAACGTCTACAAAACATATTCATTCGGATATATGAGCGCGATGTCGTGACATTACGGATCATTCCCAGTAGTTCTATTGAATACCCTTGTAAAAACATACATAGAACTAGACTGGGACATTTCCTATTACTTATCCCATTAGTTCTGTTCTCTTCATCAAGTTGTGTTAATAGAATTAGGACAGTTCTATCATAGAATTGTTCAATACTCGTACTACTACTATACTGGGAATGATCCCACAAAATAGTAGAACTTGAAATTAATGAACTGAAATTAATAAACTAATTACACAACAATATTATCTGGGAGTACGGTTAAGCTTTGAAAGACCCACCATACCCCCAGGGGTACTGGCAGGTGAACGGTGGGTCGGCAGCGAAAACTGTGCAGTACAATCTACTTAGTTATTTAATACTAAAAGGAGAAAAACAAGAACAAGTGAATGGACTTTGATCATCCGTCAATGTTTGTAACTTACGTATGATTTTGTATTTCTATAATAATAATATATTGTGTTGATTCAGCCTCAAATCACTTTTATTACCTGACAAAAACACACATCAGTATTTTATTATTACGAATGTCCCATCTGGATTCTTTGTTTTTTAGTATTTGAACACGCACAATATCTCTTTTACACTCGCTAAATGCCATTTTTTTTATTCACTCTATTATTTGTGATACTGAATTTATTATAAATTGTAAATAAAACGAAGTTTGAAGAAAAGAAAAATTTTGAAGTTCGCATAACTCATCTACGGTTTTTTTTACGCTGCGCTGTGGCACACGCACACACGAAACCCCCCCTCCCCTCCCCCCGCTCACTCGCTGACGCCACCGCCGTGTTTTTGTTTTTGCGGGGGGTGAGGTCGAGCTACGCACTGTACTGCAACCTCGCCTTAAATGTTACTTAGATAGTAAATCAGAATAAACTGTTAAATCGTGCAAAATAAGAGTATAGCGCAGTCACTGTAGGTATGTTTGCTTGTGTGTGCACCTGCAATGGCGATCAGCTGACCGGCGGCGCCGGGCAATACACCGAGTTAATTTTCAAAGTGTATGATGATGAATTTTGTTTTTTGACTTTTAGTGACTTATTTTTCATGTTTTTTGTATTCAGTTAAAGTAGTATATTCACCCCTTAAAATATTTTGCAAATGCAAATTAGCACCCTGTATACATAAAATTCTTACTGACTGACAGACAACGCCCAGTTGAAACTACTGGCTGTGCTACTGAGGGGAACAAGAAACTAAAATTTGGGGGTAAAATAAACACACGCGAGCGGACCCGTGGGGAAAGTCTAGTCATACATAGATTTTTCAGCTTGGGAACCAAACCACACAGTCAGGTTAGCAATCATTAACCACTAGATTAAATTGATTCACCAATTAATCTGTAGTTAAATCGTATCATCATCAGCCTTATATACTGTCCCACTGCGGGGCACGGGCCTCTTGTCACCATGAGAAGGGTAAGGCCAGAGTCACCACGCTGGCCAAGTGTTGGTTGGCAGACATCACATGTCTTTCGAGAACATTATGAAGAACTCTCAAACATGCAGGTTTCTGCACGATGTTTTCCTTCACCGATTAGCAAGCGATAATTAACAATTTAATACGCTTTAATTAACAATTTAAACTCCGAAAAGTCACTGGTGCACGCCGTGGATTCGAACCCGGACCTTTTGCGTAGCAGTCTGTCGGTCTTTCCACTAGGCTATCGCTGCCTAGTAAGTAAAATCGTATAAAATATTTAAATTATTGAACGCGTAATTCCTGGTGGTAATTATATTCCTTCAACATAACTTTAGATAGAAATAATATATTAACAGGAAAAATGTTTTCACTTTCAAATAACTTGACGGACGAAGGAAGAATGAGTCATCAAGAAATTATCAGACCTTTGACTCTTGAAAAACAGGTTTGTGCATAAATTTTATATTCTTACCGACTATTTCTGCTCTTTATACGCAAACATAGGCTTTTTACGCACTTAGTATTCTGATTACTGGTTTTCTATGTAAGTGTTACATACGTATGATACATCTTTCTAAGTAATGTTACGCAATTGTACTTGTAAGGCTCAAACTAGCTTTATATCAAGTATGGTCGCAGAAAAGACATTAGGTAGAAATATATTACGAATTGAAATTAGGTCAAAGAGTGTGTAGTAAAATAAACAATCTATATTTTTCTATTTTAGAAGACAACTCCTGCACAACATATCCTTTCAGAGGATTACAAAAATTCAACTAACGGACACAAAAGAGCGCCTACACAACAAACAACAACAAAATTGAAACTACAACATACGGCACACTGGTTACGGCTAGTCAGCCGCGTAAAGTACTAAGTCATTCGGTTAGTTTAAGTGCATAACATTATGCAGTATCGATAAAAGTCAGACCCCTTAAATACTTATGATATCAATTGTTGGCATCAGCTTCTTCTTCAGTTGTAGATTTGCTTTTACATTTTCAAGCTCTTTAATACTACTTAACATAATATGCTAAGAACAACAAACATCAACATGCTAAATATATTGTAGGTAATCTAACTTTGTTATTTTTTAAACACAGAATATAATCATTATGATTTATTAGGTACAAATATAATGACGTTTATTACAAAACTTTGCCTTCGTTTTTGACATCTTGTATATTGTATAGGGATATCGTTTACGCCTACATTGTCTATTACTATTTGGAACTTAGGAATATTAAATTCATGTAATTTGTTGGTGGTTTGCTAAATTCCCTAGATATTAACCTACTGAAAATCCACTGAAAAATGCTATGTGAAGGTAAAAAAAGGTTTCCAATATTAAAAGAAAAGTAGCTCCATTTAAATTATTTGAACTAATTTTGTACACTGCATTTAGAATCAAAATAGCACAATGGCCAACTTGCCAGCAAATAGGCATGTTTCATACCACTTTACGATTTTATTGTAAATGTGGTTTTGTGTTTTAAACGATACAAATCAGATAACCACAGAGCATTTGCAATTTTAGCACTTACATAATTTGTAAAGTACGCTATAAACTCCCTACGTGATGATTTGAAAGAGCTTTTTAATAAACATTGAAACAGACTCACACAAAATAAAGAAAACATAAACTTCGAAGCTAACAGATTCATCACCATTGTTAGCTATTTGAGCAATAGTTTATTTTCTTAACGTAAACACATATTCCTACTTTTAAGACTGAACTTTTAGTACAGAAACCATAAACAAAATAATCTTACTATACACTAACTTCCTCACACAAGTTAATCTCGAAAACAATAAGATGTATTTTGATGCGGTTTTCGCTTCCATAACTTTGTTGAAGGAGATTTACGTGTAGACTCCTTTCTTGTGCCACACTATTATTATTGTGACAAAAGGGAAAACGGGGAAATGTAAATATATAAAGACACTATAATTGTATTACTTTGACATGTTCGTATTATGTTATGTGTTATCCTTTATTGAAATGAAATGAAAGACTATTTACTTTGCAGCCTGAATATATACAAAATGTTTTGATTCCAAAGCAGGCATCGAGATTCTGCGAAGTAGCTATTTTGTTAATATTTATATTCAAAATTTTATGTTTCATGGCGATGGACTGCCAAAATGAATCTTTACTTCGAAAAATATAGCATGATTTTGAAATAGACGTCAATTTTACCACAAAGATTTTTCGACGTATTTCACAAAGCAATAACTAGTTTCATTATTCTGCAAAAGCAATATTTCTTAGTTATAATTAATGTCGAAAATTAATAGCTTTCAAATAAGGGTTTATTTGGTATATTGACCATATTATAAGCTGCCATTTACAAACAAAATGGTTACATTCTATTGCTGCTAGCTTTTCTTTCAGACAGGCTGTTAATTATTTCGTGAATCTGAATAGAAAATGTATTGATTGACTAAGCTTGTTTACAAATGCATGGGGGGTTGTATGTATTCAAGTCTATGTATAGTTTTTTTTAGCAAGTAATTAGCTTTATGATTTGCCTCGTTGGTCTCGTGCCATAAATGTGCACGTGGGATAGAGAGGTCTCGGGTTCGATCCCCAGTTCGGGCAAAGTGTTATTGGGTTTTTCCGTTAGGAAATTCTCAGCAGAAGCACAGAGTCTAGTAATGTGCCCGGTACGGCAATAGGCTTGCCCCCTATTACGTGGGACTGAAATAAATCTGACGAAAAGTGGGTGTAGCAATATTCCTCTGCCTACCTCTTCGGGGATATATGCGTGAGATTTGAATACAATAATTATAATGAAGCTCAATATATAATGCCTTACGTAACAGTTCCTCTGGCAACATGCCAGAGGAACTATTACGTAAGGCATTATATTATAATTGCTATCAACTGTATTTGTTATATGCTATGTATGGAAAAATTAATAATTATTTGTAAAAAAAAGTAGAACAGATTTTTGCAATAACAAAAGTCTAAATTAAATAGCATTAGCCTCGAAGCATGATAATTTTCTTGTATAAGCGTTATAAGTGCGTAACTCCAGAAAAATGCCTCATCTCAGCGTAACGTTCTTTAGTAAAGTTCATTTGAAAACCAAATTTCACAATACTATTTAGGGTGAAGGTAAAGTAATGATCAAGCATTTATTTTACTAGAATTCCGCAATCGTCGCTACGCCGAAAAAGGTTCGGACTCACTATGTACCTAACACCTATATCCCGAAGTTCATGACCCGAGGACCGTTGCACTCATTACAGTAACTTTCGACAAAACACACCCCTAAAAGCCTATGATTATATGTATGGACCTTTTCCAACATCGTGAAAATGCTTTTGAACTTTGTCCGAAACGATTATTTTACATACATATATACATATCGTCACGCCTTTTATCCCCGAAGGGGTAGGCAGAGGTGTATTTCTACACCCACTTTTCACCAGATATAAGTACTTTAGTCCCACGTAATAAGGGGCGAGCCTATTGCCGTACCGGGCACATTTCCAGACTCCGTGCTGCTACTGAGAATTTCGTGACAGAAAAACCCAATAACACTGCCCGACCCAGGAATCGAACCCGGGACCTCCCGATCCCACGCGCACATTTATGCCGCGAGACCAACGAGGCAGTCGTATAGGGTTTGATGTCGAGTTTTCCGTCTCTACGCAAAGATGGTATTTGCATCGTGTTATCCCTTAGTCGCCTCTTACGACACCCACGGGAAGATAGGGGGTGGTGACACTTGTATTCTATGCCGTCAACCACACGGCAACACGATTATTTTATTTTGCACGAAATTTGTCCACGGGTGTCTAGCAAGAACCTATAAACTCTTTTTATAATCCAACAGGTTTTTTGGTGACGTTGACGGTTTTAGGAACTAAGACTTACCTAGAAAAAATAGAACGTCAAATGATGAAAAAAATATGAACAAGAATAACACAAAATACATAATCGAAATAATAATAGATGGAAAATGTGATACAAGAAAGACGACCATTAAGTTACACTGTTCCAGAACATAATACTCAGAGACATACAAAAATCAATAAAAAGGTGTATCTTGAACAAAACAACAACTTTTTACTGCCGATACCGAGCGGTAAGTTCGGTTTTCAAAACTTTTACCATATTCTAGAATCCCAGCTAAACAGATTTAGGCCTTATTTCAAGTAGCTTCTGTTTACCTTGTAATTTTGAACTCTACGGAATTGCAAAAGGTAAAAAAGCTCCGAATTTTGCAAACAAACAATTATTACGCTGGCTCCAGCTAAGTTGAGATCAGAAATGTTTAAATTGGCATATTGAGCACGGATTATAAGCCAGATGCTCCGAAAACACTTTGAAAATATGTTGATGTTTAAGATTTTTGGAAAGGTAGAACTTCGCTCGCGTTTCGAGTTTGATAATATTTAGTACTAAAACGTTTTAAGGCACTTACTTCTTTGGATGAAAATTAAAAATCGGGTAATTTTTTCTTTATCCGTACCTAAGTAGCTCGATGTTCTTTGAAAGCGATAACCAGTCTGCATATCCATAATCTTTAGAGGAAATTAAACAAGAAACTCGTTGAGGCACTACACCACGACCACTTTCCTCCGTGTAAACTGCTCGCATAGCACGTTCCAGTTTAGGAGAACCTAACTGTTACTTTACTCGTAAGCGGTGAGAAACCTACCAAACATGGTAGTGTAACTAAAGTCTCGGTAAGTACTGTGGCTATGCGGAGAAATGGCATTTTCGAATTTAATCAGCGCGGGAAGGAATGCCCAGGTATTTCATTAAATTCTCTGTTTGTTATTAGTCGTGTGTGTGTTTGTGTGTGTTTTAATATGGGAATCAAGTAAGGCATTTTGTATTTCTTTGTAATCTTTATTTTTTATTTATTTAATTTTATTTTAATATTTCGTCAGGGTGTATTATAAAAAAAATATATTCTTAAAATTACTTTTGTTTGGCGAGGAGCCAACCTCTACCTGGATAAAATGTTCTTAGTGTGCTATATTTTTAATACAGTTACGCATTTTAATACTAGATTCAAGTTATCCTACAATATGGTTTCATCATACGCGCCCCTATTACTCAAGTTTTCCAACAATCAATCATTACGACTAAAGACGTGATAAAAACAAAAAGGAATAGAATACATACCACATAAAATTTAGGGTCTTTCAATTGGTTTTGTTTGTTTATTTCTTCCATTGTTTTAACATCAAAGCAAGTGAGCTTTCAATGGGTCGTATCAAATTGACTACCGAGTTTTATCTTGAGGATAACAATAATATTATTTATTTATTTATCATTAAACTTTTGGCTCGCATGTTTTGACTGCCTGTAATTGTACTCTGTTGATTCCGTGGCATACGAATTTGTTTAGATATGTGAGGTTCTAATTTTAGTTTCTGGATTTGGGAATTATGTCAATAGGCTTTCTAATTAAAAAAAGGGTGCATAGGGTTCCCACCAAGAACTTAGGGTCCCAAGCCAACCTCACCTGCAAGTGGTGCACCTGCCGATCAACGGACGAGGCTCTGGCAAACAAAATATCCCGATAGCGGCAATAGGCTCGCCACCTATTACGTGGGATCAAAACACTGGCGAAAAGTGGGCGTTTAATATGCCTCTGCCTACCCCTTCGGGGAAACAGGCGTGAGTCTATGTATGTATGTATGTATGCTTTCTAATTGCTCTCTTCTCAAAACATTTAACTTATTTTAAATTACTTATCAGATAATTTATCTAGCAAATTATCTATGGATAACGTCAGTTCATTCATCATTTTATATATATAAAATAAAAAGTCAGTTTGTGTACTTACAGATTTGATCTACGGCTTCGATTGTGTAGGTATTGGCTATCGAGACAAAGGGTCCATTCTGATGTAAAGCTATCATCATTGTAACGTTAAATCAAAATCTGTTCAGCAGATTTTGCGTGAAAGAGTATCTAACATCCATCCTCATAAACGCGCGCGTATTAGAATAAGTCGATACACAGTTTCATATTTATTTATTACTGGAAGTTTTCTTAATTTACCCTGACCTCGCCATGACAAAACGGTAGCCCAACATTGCACAACAAAATAAGCAACTCTCTGCTGACTTGACGCATTTAATTAACTGAAGGCGTCCATAATTTATGCAAGACTGAAACATTTGAATTTCGGAAAGAAACGGTCGTGTCTCCGTATTTTGAAGCAAGCTCTGTTTATAAAACCATTCCGGCAATTAATTAGGTCTCAGAATAAGTTATTTATTGTTTCATTCTGTACTTGCATAAGTGAGACCAGAATTAATCGTTATTTATTTTTAAGAATACAAAAGAGTGGAAACTAAATTATTTGCTTTGCTCTTGTGGCAAAAAGCTTGTTAACGATTTATTGTTTATAAAATGTTTTATTTACAACCAACAATCTTAAAAACGTTACGAATTGAAATTGTTAAAATATTGGGCTACTGTTTTGCTGTGCTTTCAATGTTCACTGTTCAATGTCACAGTCATGATTCTTTATTCACTCAAGTCAAAATGAGACACCTATGAAGGTGAAATTCAAAAATGTTGCTGTACTTGACTACATAGATGCTATAATTATTTGACTTCTGGTTTATCCCACGTTATGAGTAAAATTATAATTAGGTATAGATATAAGGATATGGTTGGATTAAGAAGTGTATATTTAGAAGAATGGTTTTAATTAATTTCCCACGTTTCCCGTCGTACGCGTACAAAAACTTTGCGAACCTTTTTGCCAAATTATTAACAAGTCTCAAAATTTCCTTGGCTACACCAGTTATTTATTTTACGTTTAGTGCAATGATATAGTCATAGTGAGTTAATGCTCTTTTTCTTGTTGTCATAACTTTTCCGCTTCTCTATCGCCATATATTTTATGATCACTCTTTAACATGTCCATCTGTCCATGGTTTTAACAACATCTTTGCTTTCTCCTTTTCAATAAATTATTTATTCGAATTCACAAAATGCTGTCTATGTCTAATTTACCTAAATGAATCCCAAATAGAGTTAAAATTACAAAACACGTACAACATTCAAAATTGAAATGTCGATCAGATGTCATATTATGCTGCAGTGATATATTGTTTTTTGTACGTTAGTGTCAGAAATTGACGTTTGGTCAACGTGTTAAAAAATTTGAATTCGGTATTTAGATATTGTAAAAAGCTTACTTTTGCTTACAAGCTTAGATATGTTTGAAAATTTGCGAAAACTACTACCTACGCACTTAACTAGCAAACCAGTCAGACATATACATATTTTAAATGGATAATATCAGTGAGCGCAAATCAACACGCATTTTACGCTTCGAGTTACACCTAATCAGTTTAATAGCTGGACATGAAATTACAGTTTATAAGCCAGGGAAATATAAACACTGCACGGCAATATTATGTTGACAGTTTATAATCTCACTGGATTTAATATACTAACTGTTTTAACGTGTAAGCTTACATATAGATCGGAAGCTCTTTAAATTGAGCTTTTAATCAGCCTTGTTTATAATTTTGTACCACAGTTGGACCCAGCTGGACCCACCTCGACAGAGTTGGGTCTAACTGTGTCTGATGAAAGCCTATCCGATAGGCCATGCCATATTCTAGCACGCTGGTGAAGTATGGGTTGCCAAACGTCACATCTCATGTGCTTCTAGAAATCGAGAACTTTATAACGAACATAAATACATATTGGCAGGTCGCCCTACCAAATATTCCTTCACCGTGTTAGCATGCGAAAATAAAACTGCACGGTTGGCGTAGTGTTTTAATCGGTCGCCTCGCCGCTTGACACGGCTCTGAGTGTTGTGGGTTCGATCCTTACACGAGACAACACTTTGTGTGATTCATAAATTGTTGTTTTTTTAGAGTCTGGGTGTCTATTGTGTCCGTTAATTGTATGTTTGTAAAATCCCCCGCGACGCATGATTTAGTCCTAATGCGAGAGTTGTCTTTTATAAACAAAAAAAGGCAAACAAAAAAATAAAATTAACAGTGAAATAATTGGCGCGCTGTGGGTATGAAGTCGAGACTCGAGACCATCGCGAGGCCAGCTCTGCCTTTTATATCAATCAATTGTAAATGAAGATCTATGATCTAATTTTGTAAAGTGCAACATGATATTATATACTATCTATTTTAAAGCAGTCTTTAAAATTAAATTTATATCCGATTTTAGTACAAAACCTTATTTACGATGTTTTTATAAGTAATTAATTAAAATAATCAATATTTTAGTTATAATTCGATAGATTTGAGACCTAGTAAAGGGGTCAAGTGGTCGGTGACAAGGTGATATATTGTGTCTGAAAAGTCATTGTCATACATCCATACTTTATTTTATAAATAAAAAAGTGTTTTTGTTTCTCTGCCTTTTGTACCACAACTGAGCCAAGTTATGGTGGTTGATAGTTGAAGGCCGGTGATTGACATAATGGGCGAAATCGCGGTTGAAGTTCAGGTATCATCATCACCCCGTATATTAAATGTCCCACTGCTGGGCACTGATCTCTTCTTACTAACGGCCATTTTCAATATTCGATCCATACATGGATTTTGAGAATCGAGATTCGTGTTCGACATATTTTGTATGGAGCTTATGTCAAAAACGAATCTAAAATCTACAGATCTATCTATAGATCGAATATTGAATTCCGTATGAGAAGAGTAAGGTTAGCATGGGTGTATCATAATTAAGTTAGCAAGCTACTGTCACCCTTTTGTGTTACAACTTACAACAAGAAAAAAGTTTATACTTTTTTCTAATACTAAAAATAGTTACAATTTAGACTTAGAAAATTAAGTACTTATATGAAGAACTTATTTTTTGTGCATCCAGAGTGCAGTAACTTTTCGTTGGGCAACATTTTAGAATGCTCCACCACATTTTAAAACAAAACATTCGAGGTATCTCCTTACATTATTGTTAAAAAGTTATTGAATGTTACCGCGTTTCTGAACGGTGCTTAGCAGAAAATAACTGCGATAATGATGCACCATTAAACTGAGTTATTGCTGACGATAAATTTTTATGTTTTTCAGGCTGATAATTCTGCTGGCGTTGCTGGTTGGAGTGCTGTACTCCCTTCATCTCCTGGTGAAAGATTACCAGGCGCTGACGGCCGCCTCCAAACTAATACGAATGCTGTTTAAGAGGGATGTCGGTTCTCAAAACTATACGGTAAGTTGCAGTTACTAAAATTTAGTTTGGTAATATTTTGTTGTAACTTACAATACTTACATAGAATGAAGTTTAGTTTATAATGCGATCAAGTAAATTAAGTTAAGGCGCCTGACAGGTCATTGGAGTCAAACGACAATGTTTTAAACATCACAAAGTTATAAGAGCCTCTTTCAATTGAAAGAGGTTTTCTTTCCGTTTTACTTATATTCTAATGGCGACTTCAAGGCGAGAAAAGGGAATAATTATAGTATTGTAAGTGGTTACTAATAAAACATTGCTGAGAGAAATTTCTTAATAGTTTCAGCCTTTTTCCTTCTAATTAGCATAAACTTCAATATTTTTGTATCCATGGTTAAACTTCAATCTCATTTTTTCAGACTTCGTACCAACCCCGGTTTTCTACACTTTCCTTGTTGATTGTTTCGCGTGGTCCTACCCTGTAGTTCTTATTCTATGTATACAATCGAAACATTCTCTCGTTAAATTATGTTCTCCTTTTCTCCTAAGCTTTAAATCAAAGTACAATTGAAGTGCCAATAAGCTGGCATTTGAATAGCGGTATAATGAGCTGTTGTAATGAGATCTATTATGAGATTGCCATGATTTTCTTTCACAACGTAATAAATCCGGCTATAGCCAAAGATTTCCTAGGCGTTTAATAATTTGACACGGACATCAAAGCTATGAGAATTTTCAAAGAAGATTGAGTATTAGCTCGCTTTCAGTTTACACAAAGACCCAATCACAAACGACTAGAACAAAACAAAAGTAAAGCAAGCAATTCTAAAAGCCCTGTCTAAGAATTCCCTGTGGCTTTATGATATTAATGAACATGGCGCTTGCAACAGTGCCCAAATATCGGTTACTTCAAACAAAGGTACGTGGTATATATCCCAAAAGACAATTTAAAATAAGTATAAATGACCACGAAAGTTTATATTCCTATATTATGATATAAATGTCTATATAATGACTTACTACCTAAACACAGTTCCAAATTGGATATATCCAACGATAAATTGTTCACTTTTAAGAACGATGTTCAACATATTATTGTCTCATGAGTCATGACTACTAACACTAGTAGTTACATAAACGTAAAGTATGTTACATAATAAGTTTATTTTTTATTATAATTGTTCACTCTCTTAATTACTGATCTTGATGCATACACCTACTTTGGTATCTAGTTTAGTTCCTAATTCCATTGCATATTATGTTTGCCTCAACATGTACTAGTTTCTGTCAAATGTCTTTAAATAAATAAATACGAGTATTGCATTTTGTTACATATTTGTGACTTCCTTATTTAAGGGTCTATTAGAACGTGATTTCAAGGCTGCCTACACAAAGGTTGGAAAGAAATGGGAGCCCGTTGTTGTGACATCTGTCTCCGTCTGTTAAAAACTTGTAGCTTCTTAAATGAATTGCTTGGGATGGGTCGCTTGTTTACTTCGGAGAAATTTTTATTATCAGTGTAAGTAAACAATGTGTGATTTTGTTTATATTTTTCGTTTGTCCCGTCCTTAATATTAGCATTAAATAATAAATCTACTATTATTTTAGCAGCACAAATGTTATATTTAATAATAAGCACGCTATCACATTTGTGGTGCGAGACAGACAAAACTATGCTAAATATTAAGGAAACCCTTAGCAAGCCAGTAGTTGCGTAAATTTTCTGGAAAATTCTGCGGAATCCGGCATCTTGTTAGATGATCAAAAATATACCAGTATTGATAAATCTGTAATAACATAATTGTATTTTTCAGAAACTTATTCTATTCTTCGATAACCGTTGAAAGATTAAAATAGAAGCCTGTAATGTACCTTCACGTAGCGAAGAAAACTCAATCATACGAGTCGGACGCGCCTATGAAGGGTTCCGTAATTTTCACGGTACTTGCTGATATCAGCATGAATAGGCCGGCTCGACTGGAGAAGTACTACCCTCTTACAGAAAATCGACGTAAAGTAAAAGTACCTAAACTGTTGCGTTTCGTTCGGTGAGTGAGAGTGCCGACGGTTCTATCCCTAATTCCCCTATTCCTTCTCTCTCTTATCCCAATCCTTATCCTATCACTTTTCCCATCCCCCAGGGGCGGCAACGCACTTGTGACGTCTGTGGTGTTGCTTGTGTCGATGGGCGGCGGTAATTGCTTACCATCAGGCAATCCGTCTGCTCGTATGCCGCCTATTACTCTAAAAAAAATAGAGGGACCGGATTTTTTTACCAACCCATTCGCGATATATTTTTGAACATGCAAAATTTAATATAAAATACTTTTCATCCAATAAACATATCGGTGAAGGTCGCTCTTATACGGATCATAGATCATCAAAGATTTATATCGCGATTCATCGTAACACAGAATTCACAAGTAGATGAACACACACTGATGAATACCGCGAACTTTGGAATAGTGATGATTTACCTTTTACATAGTATACTTACTGATAGTTCTAATAAATCTCGCAATTGATATAAAATTGCTTGATTTTGGAATTTCTCAGAAAGCACAAGGTAAAGTAAGCACAAGTAAGTAAACTTGCTCCAGCTACATGCACCGTGTAGAAGCACCCTTAGTAGTACAATGTGAACACCGGGCGCACGCCGAACGGACGCCGAACGTAGGCTCGTGGAACGCTCATGACCAATGAGAGGGAAGCCTTAGATTCACAATTGTAAGATAGTGATATTACTATGTATATGGATTCTGCACTATATAATTGTTTCACTAGACATTGCACGCGGCTCGACCCGCGTGAATTATACACCAAATCCTTCCTCAAGAATCACACTATCTATTGATGAAAAACGTACAAAAGCCCGTACGGTAGTTTTTGAATTTATCACAGCTATATGGACGGACAGGAAGGACTGGAGACTTAATTTCATACCTTTAAATAGAACAGCAATTGTAAATCTTTTTTAGTAATTGTTTACACTGGCTTACGTACTGATGCCATTAAATTTTTCATAAATATTTAATGTACATAAATTTCATTACATGAAGAAACGCGTTTTGTAATCAAAGGTTGGTACTCGTAGCCCCTTAAATGATTAAAATAATATTGGATCACTTCTAAGACATGCTATCAATCTGAAAATTAAAGTTACTTTTTACGGGTTTAACGAGTTTAGATTTGTTCATAACATTTATCCACGTACTTATTATCTTGAGCTTCCTTATTTAAACTTTTCCAAATGTTTCGGTTGTTTTACGTGCAGACTAAAGGTAGCACGTGAAATATTGCATAACGAGCAAATAAAAAATATTTTCTATTTAATTGACTGCCTCGTTGGTCTCGCGGCATAAATGTGCGCGTGAGATTGGGAGGTCTCGGGTTCGGTTCCCGGGTCGGGCAAAGTGTTATTGGGTTTTTCCATTAGGAAATTCTCAGTAGCAGCACGGAGTCTGGTAATGTGCCCGGTACGGCAATAGGCTCGTCCCCTATAACGTGGGACTAAAATAAATCTGGCGAAAATTGGGTGTAGCAATATAGCTCTGCCTACCTCTTCGGCGATATAGGCGTGAGACTATGTGTGTATGTTTCTATTAAATATAATTCAAACCAAAATTTTAAATATACTGTGGGCAATCCTTGAAATGTAGACAAATAGCAATCTCTGAACTAGTTTTTTTTTTATTTAGTTATTTCTTTCATTCGTGACTAGACATTCACTGGGTGATTCTTCGAGCAAGGCATTATTTGGTGATTTGCGTGGCAATTTTGAAATCGAATACTTTTTTTTTTAATCGACATCTGTTTCTTAAAATATACTTAAAATTAATATTTTTTACAGAAGAGGCACCACAGAGAGCGGTATACTTACAGAGATAAACGAGGTTAAAAAATTTGAGGCCACGCAAATCACAAAACACCACATGAAAATGATTTTTTTTTAATTTAACTTTCTCAAATAAGTTATCTGGGGGCACGGCAGTGCCCCCACCAAGTCGAGCAAAAAAGCGGCACGGCCGTACCATCCTTTTCTCGAAGCAATTCAAGCCATTTTCGACCCCTATAACTTCATTGTGGATAAAACTAGAAGCCTGATTGTTTAGTAACCATGCAGGCATTGTATAAAGATGGAGTATTTCAAATTTCATTCAATTTGAACCAGTAGTTTAAGAATTATAACGAGTCAAAATTCTGAATTTTGTCACTCACTGACCGATCATCAAAAGTCTAAGGCACTTCTAGCAAACATAGAAGTTTCAAATTTAGGAAACAATTAGTGTTTAGTGTATGAACCAAGTAAAAACTAAAATATATTTCAATTTCGGTCCAGTTTTCGAGATACATCAACTGCATAAATAACTTTGTAATCCCATATGAATATACAGGATTACAAAATTACATTTGCAGTTAGAGTTTAAGAAAATTCGTTGTTGGTATACAAGTAGAAGGTACCGGAAAGGACAAAAGTAAGACTATCTACAAAAAGAAATGAGATCCCATAAAAACAATACTTGTCAAAAATACCAAGTCTCGCGACCGTAAAAAGTTGTGAGATCCATGTAATACTAAGTCGGTTAGGTAATTAAAAATCTTTTATGTTTTAAATAAATATAGTGACTTGGCAATCGCATTAAACAATCTAATTTATAGTATATGTATTACTTATGAGATAATATTGTGTTTCCATGCGATAGCCGAGTCAATCTATTTATTTAAAACATTAAAGAGTTTTAATTAACTGACTTGGTATTACATGGATCTCACAACTTTTTACGGTCGCGAGACTTGGTATTTTTGACAAGTATTGTTTTTATGGGTTAAGTTATCAGGTAAAAGAATAAGTAAGTAACTAACACAGGAAAAGGTTTTTAAAGCTTTTAGTTATAGTAGAATCAGTCAACATTATTTATTCTTTGTCAAAGACATTAAAACATATAACACTTATTTAAATATAAAAAATAACACTTTCTCTTAAATCTAATTAATAATAATCTTTGATTATAAAATCATTTGTTAGGAACATAATCAGTACTTTTAATTATCACAATCATTTACTTATTGGTAAAAGATCGACTACCGATACATCGAAGTGCTGAAGTGTTTGTACGAAAACGCCACCATGTCAGTCCGCCTTCAGGACCAGAGCTCGAAACCTTTTCGACTCCAGCGAGGGGCGAGGCTGGGAGATGTCATATCTCCGAAACTGTTCACCGCTGCGCTGGAAGACGTCTTCAAGCTTCTGGACTATGAGGACCTCGGTACAATGCTCGGTGGCCTCTATAGTGTCTTCCAACAAGTAGGTCTTAAGATGAGCATGGACAAGACGAGGATCATGTCTAACGTCCATGTTGTACCTGCTTCTATTCAGGTTGGGAACTTTACACTCGAAGTTGTCGACAAGTACGTTTACCTGTGTCAAATGATCCAATTGGGTAGGTCCAACTTTGAGAAAGAGATCATTCGCCGAATCCAACAAGCGTTCGGGAAGCTACGGCATACCTTCACGTCCGATATCCCGCAGTGTATCAAGACGAAAGTCTTTGACCAGAGTGTGTTGCCAGTGATGATGAGATGAGAGAGATGAGAGTTGAGTCGCTAACTATGGGCCTTATCCGGAAGCTCAGAGTCACTCAGAGGCGATAGAGAGAGCTATGCTCGGAGTTTCCCTGTGAGATCGAATCAGAAATGAGCAGATCCCCAGGCGAACCAAAGTCACCGACTTAGCTCTTCGAATACTCAGGTTGAAGTGGCAGTGGGCAGGGCACATAGCCAGAAGAACGGATTTTCGTTGGAGCAGAATGGTTCTGGAGTGGCGGCCACGCACAGGACGTCGTAGCAGAGGTAGGTCTCCCGCAAGGTGAACTGACGATCTTGTTGGGGTGCGGGCAGTGGATGGATGCGGGTTGCTCAGGATCGGTCTATGTGGAGAGCCTTGGGGGAGGCCTACGTCCGTCTTTCGGCTGATATGATGATGATGATGATATATTTTTGGGAACTTATTCGACTTTTCTCTCGTCTAGCTTTATGTTCGCGGCGGTTCAAGTCATGAATACTAAGTATTTTTCCTTCAGCTTTTCTTTTATAATATCTTGCCCAGTTTTTGGCCTTGAACTGTTCCTTATTTTTAAGCCTCTCTCTTCTTCTTCTTTCTTCTTTATAATTTTTCCTCTCTTGTTAATGGCATTTTGGTCTAAAAAATAATTCATTACAATTTTAGCTAATCTGCCACTATTTTTATTATTATTAGGTACTTATAAAATCAGTTTTAGTTGGATTTAAACGAATTTACATGTAAATAAAGTAATATTCCCCGCGAGATATATTGATCGCATATAATTCAATTAATATTAAAAATACCGGTGACTTTTGGGGCATTTCAATTAAAATTTTAGGTACTATAGTTGAGACTGTTGCGCCTTACCTATCTATAATTTTTAATCAATGCTTTGACCTAGGCGTATTTCCGGATTTGATGAAATTAAGTAAAATTATACCCTTATTCAAATCTGGCAGTAAAAATGAAATTAATAATTTTAGGCCCATATCTATCTTGCCGGCATTTAGTAAAATATTTGAAAAGATTCTTTTAAAGCAGCTACTAAACCACTTTAATTTAAATAGTCTGCTTCACAAGGATCAATACGGATTTACTAAAGGTAGATCCACTACTGATGCGGGTGTTGCTCTCATAAAACACGTTTATAGTGCTTGGGAGTCATCAAAGAATGCTATTGGAGTGTTCTGTGACCTATCTAAAGCATTTGACTGCGTTCAGCACGACACGCTACTGCGTAAGCTCCGCCACTATGGCGTAGAGAAAACCGCACTTAGTGTTGTCGATTCGTACCTGCGGCAGAGATTTCAGTGTGTCGATGTAAATGGGACTACATCCTCTAAATTACCTATACAGCTAGGCGTTCCACAAGGCTCAATTTTAGGTCCTTTTCTATTTCTTGTATATATTAATGACTTACCTTTTTATTTAAAAAACATCTGTGATGTTGTACTTTTTGCAGATGATACGTCACTTATTTTTAAAGTAGATAGGAATAGAAATCAATTTGATGATGTAAATAATGCACTATTACAAGTTACACAATGGTTTACAGCAAATAACCTAGTACTTAATTCTAGGAAAACTAAATGCGTTAAATTTGCTTTACCTAATGTAAGACAACTGGGACCTAATATTATGCTAGATAGGGAGGAACTTGACACAGTAGACTCTACAGTGTTCCTAGGTATTACACTAGATAATAAGTTACAATGGGGTGCACATATAGCATGTCTTGCAGGAAAGCTAAGCTCTGCTGCGTATGCCGTCAGAAAAGTTAGGCAACTTACTGACATCGACACGGCTCGTATAGTTTATTTTAGCTATTTTCACAGTGTTATGTCCTACGGCATTTTGTTATGGGGCAAAGCTGCGGATATTCAGAATATCTTCGTTCTACAAAAACGAGCGGTAAGAGCAATATACATGTTAGGTGCAAAAGATACTCTTAGAGAACGCTTTAAGTCTATAGGAATTCTTACAGTAGCCTCGCAATTTTTATTGGCTAATATTTTGTACATTAGGCAAAATATAGGTTTATTTACCACAAAAAGCGATATACATAACATAAATACTCGAAACAGGCATAGGTTATATGCCCCTTATCATCGTTTACATAAAGTTAATAATTCTTTTGTAGGGCTAGGTATTCGTATATACAATAAAATACCAATTAGTCTTTTAGAATTACCATTTAGTACATTTAAAACTAAAATAAAAGACTGCCTTATTAAGAAAGGTTATTATACTATTAATGATTATTTCAGTGATAAGGATAGCTGGTCACTTACGCTAGACAACTCATGATCTTTATACCTAATTAGAATTATATAGATAATTTGCATTTTTCAGTTAATCTTTATATAATATTTCTAGTTCTTTTAAATTACTGTTCATGTATTATTAGGTCATTCAACTTAGGTACTACATTTACATTTGCATTGTTGTTCCACTAATTTTATTAAAGTTTTACTGCACTGTAAGATGAAGATAACTCGTGATTATGGGCTGTAAACTAATGTTTTAGTAATTTTGTGTATTCATATACAGTCACTTCTGTAACATATATTTCCACCATATAGTTATGAACATGGTCGCGAGTTGCCTACATTATAAGACGTAAGTGGATGCTCCTGTTACACAATATTCACACTGGAAGGCTACTACAGCAGTTAAATTGGTAACTGCATTAATTATTTAAGTATTATGTATGTTCCTAATTACTATTTACAAGTAATTAATTACAATGTGAAACAGTTGCAGCTCCTTACAAAAACAAAATATGTAACATAACACTGGCGATTAAAAAGAGTGGCCACGAGTTTTATTGCCCGTTCTTTCTCGTGGTTCTACCTATTGCTTTGCGAATGGGCAGTAAATGTAAATGTAGAAGCATTAAGTAATGTACATAAAAATTTGACGTTCATAAGCGTCACTTTGTGACCCAGATGAATAAATGATTTTTGACTTTGACTTTTGACTTTGACTTTGAATACAAAATATTATCATACAATACTATTACAAAACTCAAAGATATTTCATTTGCATGGCCAATGATGGATTTGCGTGGGTTAAAACTACCACGGAAACCACGCAAATCACGACCACGAAAATCAAAATAAATTCTTTATTCTAAAAATATATAAATACCTTTTGAGCAAATATTCTGTGTTTTGAATATAAGTTCCGTTACCTTATTATATTATTCGCTACAATATTTTATTCCATAAACAAATTCACAGACACCGGGGAAAATTGTACCACGCAAATCAAAGTTTTGAGAAACCATACCCACGAAACGAAGTTCTTACCTTAATTTTTCGGAAACTCGACGCGTCGTCACACAAGCACTCTGCCCGGCCGTCGGAACGCGACTAGTTGTAACGTGAATTAGGATGACACAGCATCGGGCCGCAAAGTTAGGGATGTGCAAGTGAATTTACAATGATCCACGCAAATCAGTAACTACTCCGGGACAGTTACATTTTTATTTTTTTTAGATAATGTATTTCTTTTAGAGCTATGATCTAATTTTTCATGGCATTGTCAACTTCTTAGGACTTAATGGTTTTTTTTTGGTAAGCATGTACCGTTTATTTTAAAATATATAATTAACTAAGTGACAAGATCGGGGTTTGGGACACTCCATGAAAATAAAAGAATGGGGGTGTTTTATTTTTTTTATGATATTAAATATATAGATAATTGAATAATCAATAACCATTCACTCAGCACAGTCACTCATTATATTTGTGTACCAGACTTTCTGCCAGGCTGCGTTAATGCATGGGATTCTCGCCTCTTCGTTAGAGAGTCTTTTGTTTAGATTTTTTAACAAAGCATTCCATCGATTTCACTGGCGTCCGAATAATAAGCATCTTTGTTTTATTTCACCGCTTTAAATAAATTATCAGCTATTTGCAAACGAGCGTTCTAGGGTTCTGTGCCAAAAGTTTTCACCCTTTTTATTTTACTCGAGGAACGGTTTAACTGGACCAAGCAAGTACTCTTGCACTGCATTTGTATTGGCCAAGTAAAAGCTTGTAATGCATTTTATTTTGAACGGAATATCGAAGTAGAGTGTATTCTAGAGACATGTGTAGACAGCATTATTTGTACACTCTAAGTATATTAGAGTAAGCGTGTAAGATGGTAGAGAGCTATGTTGAATGTGAGGAGAGATCTCTACACAGTAGTGGACTACTTGACTGTATTGTACCTACATGTATTTTGTTTCAGGTACAAATTTATGGTTTTGTCACTTTTACATAGGGTCTTCTGAAGCGTAAACTCAAGTTGAATGTTATTATCGGACTTAGTGTCCATGATGTTCGTCATATTTTCAGATGGAAGTTAAAGTGTTAGATAAAGACTCTCTCAAGGTTTATCAAATAGGTTTATCGTTAACACAATTGCACTCGCAACTAAGGCATGACGGTATAAATTAAAGTGGCCATCCTTAATGATTTTACTATTCTTAGTACAAGTTAAAGCTTGAAATGATATGTGGCCACGGTAACCGTACCATGTTTGATCGTCTTAAACAGTTTGCCACGTCAAGTAATAAATGAACTCCCTATAATCTACATTCTTGACGCAACAAGCTAATAAGAGTAGGTACATTTAAAAATATGCCTGTAATGCTTTTCTACTAGTGAAAAGAAACGTCATTTCAGATTCGGTACATATTTACACATCATTATATTATATTATTACATAATTATGTTAAGTGTACAGGAAATACTATACAAAAGTACGTTTTTAAAGTTCAAAATACATATTTATAATAAAATTTATCTCGTTGCAAATGCAATTAATTGTACAACTCAAGTTACAAATAAGCAAGTTTCAAAAACGTGGCAGCGTGCGAAACTACGTAATTGGATAGAGCGATGAAAATGTATCGAATAACCTGTGAAGTTATGCATGAATCTCGTGTATTTATTTTTTATTTCACGCTGCTAATTGCGCTACAAAACTCCGGACGTGCAATGATGGATGTACTCGTGTGGTGGAGTACTGTGTTCGCTGTGTTTGCACTGTGCTGTTGTATGTGTATTTATATGAATATTACATAAAAGCCTTTATTATTATCAAGTTTGCGCTTTTCTATAATATAATATGTTACCATATTGACCTGATCTGACATAGATAACAATGTCATAACATCAAAAATGGACAAGAAAAGCCACATTGAATACAAGTAATAAATATTGCAGCGAAGAAATTAAATATTATGTTAAGTCGTATTTGGTATTGATGTTGATATTGATATTCAGAAAATTGTCCAGGAACAAAAAGTTACGTCACTCAAGACCTTTTATTATAAAAATGTTGAGAGTATTATTCCATCGGCATTTATATTTAGAATAATCGCTGGTTAATAACCTTAAAATGAATCAAAACAGTTCCCAGAAGTGACGGGATATTTGATTTCGATTATTTCTTTAACAAGTTAGACAATTTATAAATAATTGTTAATATATAATATAATTAATTAATGTTAAGGTTATTAATTAAGTATATTATCTTAAAAACCGCTCATATTTCATTGCTAATTTATTGAAGAAGTTAATTAGTTAAAAGTGACGTCAAATATAACCGCTATCAAAGAATACGTTGAATTGCCAGTCACCACATTTTACATTTTATTCAAGTTGTTCAATTATTATTAATTACAGACTTAAAAATAAAAATAAAACATCTTAGCTTATTATATGTTACACTTGAAAATCAAGTGTTACAAATAAACTACATTGCGACTTATACAACGTGTTGTGACGAAATCATACCCTTTCGATCTGACAAATTTTAATTTTATTTCTTTGTCACAGACATTCAATTTGTATACTAGAAGTCAACATAAAGAATATTTCAAACGTGACCTTTCCGACGTAGAGATGGGCATATACCCGGTAAAAACCCAGACTTTGGGTAAATACCCATTTATACCCATTTTTACCTACCCATTTTAAATTAATACCGGGTAAAAATTAAAATCAGTTTAATTTAAAATAATTGTTGTATTTTTTAATAAATACTGACCTGTATGTAAGTATTTATTAAAAAATACAACAATCATTTTATAATTTATTTTATTTGCGACCGTCGCGACGTCAAATGTCCGCAAACAATGTCCGCGTATGTTGCTCTGACGACGCGTCGTCAGAACAACATACGCGGACATTGTTTTCTCATTAGAACAAGAGAAGAGTTATAGCACTAAAACTGTCCAATGAGGGATTCAAACGAATTGTGCAGTTTTAATATTTTATTTTTACTGTCTAGGTTGCATTGTAATTATTGAACTGAAATGAAAAATCTAAGTAATTGTTAGTCATTTATTGGTTTTGAAATGTTTTCAAGATATACCTATGTGTCATCATGTCAGCCTAGAGACGTCCACTGCTGGACATAGGCCTCCCCCAAGGTTCTCCACACAGACCGATGTTGAGCCGCCCGCATCCAACCGCGCACCGCGATCTTAACCAGATCGTCGGTCCACGTTGCGGGACCATGTACCGGAGCAGGCAGCAGGGGTAGGCCACCCCTGCTGCCTGCTCCGGTACGTGGTCGCCACTCTAGGACCCGCCTGCTCCAACGGCCATCGGTTCTTCGTGCTATATGCCCTACCCACTGCCACTTCAGCCTGGCTTTTCGGAGACCTATGTCGGTGACTTTGATTCTCCTGTGGATCTCCTAATTTCTGATTCGATCTCGCAGGGAAACTCCGAGCATAGCTCTCTCCATCGCCCTCTGAGTGACCCTGAGCTTTGGGATAAGGCCCATAATTAGCGACCACGTCTCAGCGCCGTAGATTATAACGATTATTCGTAACTTCCCGAACGCCGCCCAACCGAGTTGGATTCGACGAATGACCTCTTTCTCGAAGTTGGACCTACCTAATTGGATCATTTGTCCCAGGTAGACGTATTTGTGGACAACTTCGTGTGTGGAGTTCCCAACCTGGATAGCAGCAGGTAAGACATGGACGTTAGTCATGATTTTCGTCTTGTCCATGTTCATCTTAAGACCTACTTGTTGGGAGACTCTACAGAGGCCATCGAGCGTTGTGCTGACGTCTTCCATGGTCTCAGCCATGACTACGATATCATCAGCAAATCGAAGGTGAGTGATGTACTTGCCATTGATGTTGATGCCGAGTCCTTCCCAGTCCAGAAGCTTGGAAACGTCTTCCAGCGCAGCGGTGAAAAGTTTCGGAGATATAACATCTCCTTGCCTCACCCCTCACTGTAGCCGAATAGGTTTTGAGCTCTGATCCTGGAGACGGACTGACATGGTGGCGTTTTCGTACAAACACTTCAGTACTTCGAAATATCGATAGTCAATTTGGCACCGTTGGAGAGACTGCAGCACTGCCCAGGTTTTGATCAAATCAAAGGCTTTCTCATAGTCCACAAACGCTAAGCATAGAGGCTGGTTATACTCTTCGGACTTCTGTATAACCTGCCGCAGTGTATGCATGTGGTATATGGTACTATAGCCTTTACGGAATCCGGCTTGTTCGGGAGGCTGGAAGTCGTCTAGCTTGCTCTCGAGACGATTTTTGATGACCATAGGAAACAACTTATAGACGTGACTCAGAAGTGTAGTTTAGTCTGAGACTGAGTTTGTAGTTCTTCAAAAGGGTTTTGTCGCCCTTTTTGAAGAAAAGCACCACCACCCTTCTGTGCCATGTCTGTGGCGTTTTGCCCTCGAGTATGATGGAATTGAATAGCTTCCGAAGCATTTCCACGGCAGGTGTGCCGCCAGCTTTTTGAAGCTCTGTAGTTATGCTGTCATTACCCGGTGCCTTGTTGTTTTTTAGTTGTTCTAGGGCTACACTAATCTGGTGCATGCTGACGTCCGGGATATCTTCGGTATAGTGTCGGATCAATCCAGCTCTAGGGTCTGTGGCTGGAGTAGTAACAGGTGTTCGTGTAGTCGTGTATAGCTGTCCATAGAACTGTTCGATCTCCTCCAGGAGCTGAGGTTTGGACGAGACAATTCCGCCATACTCTGTCTTCAGCTTTGACAGCTGACTCTGCCCGAAAGAAAGATCTCTTTGGAACACTTTGGAACCCTTATTCCGCTCAATCGCCTCTCGAATACATTTAGTGTCAGAGACTTAGAGATCCGCCTATTGAGACGCCGATATTTTGGCATGTCGTCGGAGGATAGCAGAAGCATCCTACGCCTTTCCTCTATGAGCTCGAGGGTCAGACCCGAGATTTTATTGGCTCTTTTCTTCGTTTTGGGCTTAAAGAACTTCAAGCCCGTTGTATGGACAGCATCCACGAACCTGTCACTGAAGTCGTCCACATCCCATGTGTATAATTATGTTACTTATTTATATATTCTATAAGGTAGTGTGCAGCATTCAGTTAACTTTCAATCATGTGCAATCTATTATATTTCTTTCTATTCTTAACAGTTTATTTTAATAGAAAATGTATGTTGATTAAAGATTTAAAAGATATTTAACTTCGTTTTACTTAAAATCAATATTTTATCTTCAATGTTCAAGGTCAAAATTAACAAGGTAGATCGTAGTATTGATGACGAAGCCAATTACATTACATAAAAACAGTATGCATTTCATGGCGAAGGAATTTAAATAATATAAAGATATAACTAATTTTTACCCGGTATTTTTTATGAATACCCGGTAAAAAAGGGTATTTTTTCTTTTTTACCTATTTTACCCTTTCCTTCCAATTTTTACCTTCCCAATTTTTACCCACCCGCCCATCTCTATTCCGAAGACATTTTTACAACATGAAATTCCAAAACTATTCTTTCACTTTAACTTTAAAAGCCTTCAGGCTATTGTGGTCTCATCTTGGAAATTTGACGATGCGAGACGTTATAAAACACTCCTCCATATACACGTCGGCGAAAAATAAACGCTTATATTCCTTGATCCTTTAGCACTTCAGATGAAATATTTGAATATATATGAACCTGCTTTTAGACAGACTACCGAAGGCATAATATATCTTAAAGTGGATCATCGTATCGACTTGTCTCAGTCGTTCTGTGTTTTTGGACGGTTGGTTTAGGGATAAGGAGTCTGATAAGAAGCTGTTTTAATTGTAGCTTGTCCCTGTTCATGTCAGTCGTTATAGAGAGTCAATACCTCGAAAGAATCTGACACTAGTCTAAACCACGGAATATCACTATCCCTTTGGGTTGCGGAAGTAAGGCAGGCAGTCGCTTAGTGGAAAAGCTAATATGCAGTCAAATCCAGTTATAGTAAGTGGACCCCGGCTTGCAGCTGGGATAATGCTAGGTGAATGATGAGTCTCAAAAGAAGCTGATGTGTGTGTTAAAATAATGCTCCGAGCAGGGATAAAATCTATAATAACAGATGTTTTGAAAGCTATAAAAGAGACATCTGAAATTACTATAACATAATACTTACTCATAATAAAATACTGCAAGCATAAATCTATGTCCATATCTCCAAATACATTTCTACAAGTATCTTGAAGTGGGTTCAAAATTAAATGCACATATCATAATTCTACGTCAAACTGTTAAACATCGCCGCCAGTCTGAAAAGTTTGCACATTTTATAGATTATTAGAGAGCTAGAATTCAAGATTAGCATAAGCAGCAATACCAGCTGGCAAGTTTGGAACAAGCTAAATTTACCCAAAATCAAACGGTGAAAGCCAACCGGTGGTTACAAAGATCATTTGAAAGCAATAGAGAAACCCTTGTGACTTTAGGTTTATTATACGAATAGCTCAATTATATTAATAGCAACATTTTTGATATTTCATCATCATCAGCCTTTAACAGTCCACTGCTGGACTAGGCCTCTCCTTTGAAAGGAGGAATTGGCCTACTATACCACGCTGGCCAAACGGGTTGGTATAGGGTTTATATCAAGTTTTCCTTCTCATACAGTGCTGTTCTCTGCATAATATACTCCCTCTGTTGGCTCTTACGACACCCATGGGATGATATGGGGTGGTGACATTCCGTATTCTTAATCCGTCACCACACGGACATTCTTTCTATATTGATAGAATCTTAAATATAGGTATATTTCCATTTTTACTATTAAAGTGTATGTTTACTCAGTGTAGCAACACTGAGTATATTAAATTCAAAAGGCACAGATCGCATTTTTTGTGCTATAAATTTTGTGCATGTTTCAACAACAGTTTGATACTCGTGGCATTTCCACAGAAAATGGTATGAATCATAAATCGTTTTACCTAGGAGTTTTTAATATCACAGTGATGTTGGTTAAAGCCGACATACGGAGTTATATAATCTAGACCAGACTAATAACAAACCCACAAACCACACAGACTGCAATGTTCCTCTATTTATGCAAAACTATTATTCCGTTATTTGATATTTTAACTAAACAGAAACGTTCGAACAGTGAAATCCAGTCCCATCTGTTCCGCATTGATTACAAACTAAAAGCAGTTTTGCCACGTGAAACATAGCAATCGAAACCTATTCTATATTGTATCCATTGCGTTCATTTCACTTTGAATGTCTAACAATAAGTTTTGAATTCCGCAGAAACCGGCTGTGAGATGGAGAAGAATATTGCTGTATGACCCAATACAATGTGCGAGGTACTTCTATTGTGATCTCGGGGTGCGACCCGCGAACAATGAAGTGCGACAAGGCTTCATCTATATGCTTACGTAAGTTGTCTTTTAAAACCTATTCGATATGATTTGTGATGCTTTCAGAATTATTTGGATGGCGATATTACAAAAGGTTTTGTGTAGAGTAAGTTTTGTGCACGGCAATATATGACGACGTAGTAGAATAGGCTAGAAGGGAATCCTGTTTCGTCAGAGATTGTGTAATCAGAATCTTAAACCTGAACATTCTAATTACCTTCGTTACAAATTCCTTCGGCATGAACTCGTTATAAGTATGGCTCCTATAACCCAGCGCTGAGTTTTGTAGGTTAGATCTCCATGCAAGACAACACTATGTGTGGTTTGTAAAGTTTTGAGTCTGGGTGTCCTTAGTGGTAGTTGCTTGAATGTTTCTAAAATTCCTCGAGGTACAAGATTTATTCAATATATAATATTAAGCGGATGAGAGCATAATTATATGACGCTCATTACGTCATTACGCTTCTGGGTATGCACTCCTTTTACGTAATTTTGAATGACCAACTAGCTACAAGGGTTGGTATAGGGTTAAATGTAGAGTTCTGTTTTCCGACTCTTCACAAAGATTGTATTTGCTTTCTGTATTTCCTTAGTGTTCTCTTACGACATTCACGGAATGAAATGAGGTAGTGACCACATAAAATAAAATGGCAACCGCTTCTGTCTTTCAGTCAAAGTACGTTTCGAGGATTAAAATTTTAGAGAGAGATTGATGCAAAATGGTTGAATAGGCTCAGTGCTACATAACAAATGTACAATTATATAAATGCTCTATAACCTTATTCATCTTTTTTTTGTTGACTACGGTGGAAACTCTCCTTATGAGCCATCTCAACTCGACGCCAACCCGGCCAGAGTGTGATCGACCGGGCTTGGGACTTGCGGAGGACGTGTGTAGAGGCTCTCCCCTAAAGGCGGGGCATACCTACTAAAACCACCGCGGGTCCCGTGTAGTGGCGGGGTCACGCGATTCGCGGATAGCATACTTTACCGTAACCACACCCGGGATTGGCCCGTCGTTGGTGTTGGCAGGGCCCGTCTCGTTATGGCTTGAGAGGCGGCGCGGACACTACTCCACCTCCTTGCCTTTTGGCGCTAAAACGGCCGCAGAGGATAGGGAGAACGGCAACCTGACAACACCGCATCTCCTCTTCCTCTGCGGCGCCACCACGACGCAACAAATGGTACGCCCCCATTTGGTCGCAGGAGATAGGGCGCGCGGCAACGCAACACCGACACGCCTCTCCTCCACAGCGACTGCGCCCGACTGCGAGGGACAGAAAGAACTCGCCCCCGCACCCGCACCTTTGGACGCATCCTGCGCAGGCCTCAATCGAGCCCACGCGGAGCCTCCACTCCCAGCATCTCGCTTAGCTTCACCGTGGGTGCCCTCACCACGGTTGCTAAGCCCCCACACCACGACAAGATGGAGATCTCACAGGGGGGATAACCTAATTTAACCAAAACTTTTTTTTATTATAATTAAGTCTCTCTTTTCTGTTGCCAAGCAAAAAGGGCCCGCAATTTCTTATTTACTTGAAGTTTTTAATATAACATTACGGTAAAATAATTTATAGAAAGTTTAACCCTCAAGGGTCTTGTACGTCAACTACTTTGATTCATCATCAGCCTTTAACAGTCCACTGCTGGACTAGGCCTCTCCTTTGAAAGGAGGAATTGGCCTACTACACCACGCTGGCCAAACGGGTTGGTATAGGGTTTGTATCAAGTTTTCCTTCTCTTACAGTGCTGTTCTCTGCATAATATGTTCCCTCTGTCGGCTCTTACGACACCCATGGGATGATATGGGGTGGTGACAATCCGTATTCTTAATCCGTCACCACACGGACAACTTTGATTAATTACTGAAAATAAAAGTAAATTGTTCATGTCCTACTTTTCAACGAAAGGCATTACAAATATTATATTATAATAGCCTTTTCACAAGTAGGCTTCCTTTTGAAGTTAATACTTTCCCTCTATAGTTGTTGGAAGTCATGCCTATATTTATAATCTATACAGGTACACCAATAAAAATTGAAGTGTCTGTTTGTAATATTAAAATAACCGCTTTTTACTAAATCCATATGGATGCACACGGTACATATACCGAAATTTAATTTTTTTGTCTGTTTGTTTTCGCTAATCTCTGGAATGGCTGGATCGATTTTGACAGGACGTTGACTGGCGGATAGCTGATGTACCAAGGAGTAACTTAGGCTATAAATTAACCGGGTACGCGAAATAGTTACCTCAGGACGCGGGTGAAACTGCGTGAAACAGCTAGTAACATAGCTATTATTATACCTTGCCATAAGTATTGCAACAAAGAAATATTGATTACTTTTAAAGTGTGTTAGTTTAATACATAAATATATAACAATTTAAAATATAAAAAGCTTATTCGAAGTGGTCTCCATTGGCTGCAATACAGGCCTTTAAACGTTGACGCCAGTTATCAATAGAAGCACGCACTCTTTCCATGGGAAAATTCTTCACTGCCAATCATATGGATTGTTTTAGGTACTGCAAATTATCATGGCGTTTAGAGCAAGGCCGACTCTCTAAAACTGACCATAAATCAAAATCCAGCGGATTAAGATCGGGATTAGACGACAGCCAGTCTTCAGCTCTGATGAAGTCCGAAATGTTCGCTTCCAACCAAGACTGCGTAGACCGAGCTTTATGACCCGGTGCCGAGTCTTGTTGGAAGGACCATACTTGGTTATTGAACATGGCGTTGTTAAGGGGCTTAACTAACTTCTCAAGAATGGTATTTTGATACACTTGTGCCGATATTTTGATACCTTTTTACAAAAATATGGCTCAGTCACTCCTTCATAGCTAAGACCCCACCAAACCATCACTGGAGAAGGATAATGCCCACGTGGCACTCTGTCGACTAATTGGGAAGCTTCCTTCCTTCCTTTGAGCATAAATACGGTCATTTTGTTTGTTAAAATGTTGCTCAATTGTAAAAAAAAATTCATCTGTAAACAAAATTTTTCTGTGACCTCACTTTGCGTACCGCTTCAGTAGTTGTTTAAATTTTACCACCCTATTCTTTTTTTAGTATCAGTAAAGAAATGACCAGTGGCGCACTTCACTCTCTCGCGTCTCTTATTAACTGCAAGTCCTAAGTCATCTTTTAAAATACAAGACATGGTTCTAGGTGCTATCATCATCTCCCGAGATAAAATCTTTGGCTTTCGGACAGGATTTCTTCGAATACATTCCCTTACTGCTTTGACCACCTTTTTCGTACGAAAATTTCGTGGACGGCCAGGTTTTTTTCTGTCCCAAACAGAGGAGGTCTCATTGTACAGTCAACAGCAAAAGTAGATGATCAAAATCAGAAATTCAATACTAATGAACGGAGTTCGCGTCAAAACTATGTGGCGTCGAAGTGATTCAAAAGTATGTGATTGTAAATTATACCAATCATTTACTACTAATACAGCTGCCATATATTCGTGATCAGTTTTGATTCCAAAAGTTATAAACTCAATTCACATCGGAACTAAGAAGTGAAAAAAATTTTCAAAACTAGTCAACAGTTAAAATCAAATATAAATGATGAAACCGAGGCCACGTAATCATGAGGCAAATAATTTATCCATACTTATTTTTGAATTACCCCAGTAATTTAATTTGTTATGTTTTACGGAAAAGCAGCTGAATTTAATAAAAAGACTCACGCCTTTATCCCCGAAGGGGTAGAGAGAGGTGTAATATTACACTCATATTTCGACATGAAATTTTAAGTCCTACGTAATAGGGGGCGAGCCTATTACCACTACCGGGCACATTACCAGACTCCGTGCTACTACTGAGAATTTTGAAAAACCCAGTAACACTTTTGCCCGACCCGGGAATCGAACCCGAGACTTCTGATCAGCAGACCCATACGCTAACCACTGGACCACAGAAGCAGTCTTTGTATATTTAATATAATTATGCCAAATTTCATCTCTCATGTATTTTGTTTTTTGTAACTTCTGTCAAAAGTTTAAAAGTATCTGATGTAATACAAAACTATAATTCAATAAATATTATTATCTTTGCATGTTTGTGCATTTATGTCAATGTTCAAAAGTAGCTGATGCGATACAAAATTATAACTCAATGATTGCTTTTGCCTAGTCGGCTACAATATATCTGTCACAGTACACAGTGTACCTATCTGTCAGAGAGTAATGCCACAGTATAAAGATATTATTAGACTATGCTAATGCTTTATTGCATGGCCAAAAATGCCATGGCTCAACTGGCGAAAATATGGAGAGACCGGATTATCTCGCGGAACACAAAAAATAAACTTGTCCAGACGTTGGTGTTCTCCATATTCAGCTATGGCTCTGAAACATGGGTTCTGAAAAAAGCTGATAGAGACCGCATCGACGCTTTTGAAATATGATGTTGGCGAAAAATGCTACAGATCCCTTGGACTGCCTTCCGCACCAATGCGTCTATTCTGCGAAATCTTAACATAAAAACAAGACTATCCACCATTTATCTTCGCAGAATACTGGAATTTTTCGGACATATCGCCCGCAAAGATGGTCATAACATCGAACAGCTAATGGTGACAGGCAAGGTTAACGGCAAAAGACCTAGAGGCCGCAGTCCAATAAGATGGTCGGACCAAATCCGATCCACACTGAACACCGAACTCCACAAAGCCCTCCACGAAGCAAAAGACCGGAACAGATGGAGGGAGATAGTCACTGAAAAATTGATTCAGTGGGGGAGTCACGACCCTCAGTAATGAGGATTAAGACGCGAGGAGGAGGAGGTGCTAATGATATGCCTTGCGTTTTGTTTCTTTTTTATGTTGTACTTTTTCTGTGTCTGTGACAAATAGTTTTTCTATAGGTATGTATAAAAACCGGAAGGTAAAAGTGCGAAGTCAATATAAATAATGCCCTAAAGATAAAATTATCAATCATAATTTTATCTTTAGGGCATTATTTATATTGACTTCGCACTTTTGTCACACTGTTAGCAAGAGTTCTGTTGGAATAGTGCAAAAATCCAAGTATAGAAACTCTTTAATGTCAATCTGTAATTCGGATGTCACGTACAATAATATGAATTTGCATTTAGAATACAATATTGATGAATTTTACTGATCACGAATATATGGCAGCTGTACTCCTAGCAAATGATTGGTATAATTTACAATCACATACTTTTGATTTACTTTAACGCCACATAGTTCTGACGCGAACTCCGTTCATTAATATTTGATTTCTGATTTTGATCATCTACTTTTGCTGTTGACTGTACCTATTAATAACCCGATGCACAAACATTTGACTAATACCAAGTGTATGGTGAGTTTTAAAAATTGCTTTTGGCTCCATACCTACTTTGTGTAATGCAATCACAGCGATTCGGGTCTCTTTATCACCCCACTCCATATAATATCGCAAAATATTGTACAATGTATTGGCGCTAAAACGACAAAACACAATAAACAATCGTATAAAAATGACAGATTCCAAATTCAAATGTAATATATTTTTTTATTGTAACAGTATTTATGGCCAGACTAAGTGTATATTATAGCTAGGGCCCGCAACTGCGCCCATGCATTTTTAGGGTTCCGTACCTAAAAGGTAAAAAACGGAACCCTATTACTAAGCCTTCGTTGTCTGTCTGTCTGTCTGTCTGTCTGTCTGTCTGTCACCAGGCTGTATCTCATAAACCATGATAGCTAGATAGCTGAAATTTTCACAAATTATGTATTTTGGTTGCCGCTATAACAACAAATACTAAAAATAAAAAAAAATAAAAAATTAAGGGGGGGTCCCATACAAAAAACGTGTTTTTTTTCGTATATTTTGCTCAAAATTACTAACTGTTACAGGTAGACGCTTTAAATTTTTACCGAATATGTAGTTGTATATTACCTTTCAAAATAAATAATTTAATTAAAAAAAAGTAAATAATAAAGGGGGGCTCCCATACAACAAACATAATTTTTAAGCAATTTGTTACTCGATCTTAATGAACAGGTAGAAACTTATAAAGTATTTAAGTATACATACAACGAACGTGATTTTCTTTTATAGATGATGGTACGGAACCCTTTGTGCGCGAGTCCGACTCGCACTTGCCCAATTTTTTTGTATTAATCTGTTTCTGTGATGACACATCACGGTGGGAATTTCGGGAAATCCATTTTTTTTAAACGACAACTCCCGCACTAGGAATAAATCCTGTGTCTCGGGGGACTTTACAGACATACAACCAATGGACACAATGAACACCCAGACTTGTAACAGCAAATTATGGATCACACAGAGTGTTGTCTCGTGTGGGAATCGAACCCACAACAATCGGCGCAGTGTTAAACGGTGAGGCGACCGCTTAAACCACTACGCCAACCGTGCAGTCAGGTTCTTAGTGCAAATTACAGCTTCTTGCGCCCAGCAGTTTTGACTGTGTGTTATGTCTTTCATTCAGTATCAGAAAAACATTATTTTTACAGATAATAATAAAATAAGTTCCCATAATTTATGTTAATTCAATCTTCACAATGGGGAATACTTTTACAAACACTGCGAAAATGTTGAAGTAAGTCTAAACATTATGCGTATAGCATATATGAAAAAGAGTGACATTTTTGGCATTAGTTTTCTCAACTATGGCGATAATTTTTTTAAGCCATTGCTATGCTGATGAATATGTAACAATATTTTACAACAAAAAATCTATGGCCAAAACGTGCATTATTAGTTTCACCAATAAAATTATTGTGCAAATATAATATACGTGTTTAAACACTTTTTGACAGGCCCGTTAGTTATAAGTCACGTCTTTTATTGCTTGCATCCAATTCCGTATTTGTACAAGCGTAAAATAAAAAAATGTCTATCCACCCAATCCATAAAAAATACCTGACTTCATAACATGCCTTAGTTCGTATATTTGACATCGATAAAGAGCATATATAAGCAACACATACATTAAACCAAAAACGTTAGCTTGGTCAAAAAGTATGTGCTCATAGCGACATCGGGCGAAACTGAAGGCATTTTAAGAGCACGTTCTGCTTTGCCTGGCTCTGCTATCAACGTACTTTAGTCTTTCACCTAGCCGACACTGACGTATTGACATTTCGGCACTTCAGCACGGCGTTTCGGATTCAACGGATATTGATTATCGCTTTATAACTGTTTTTTGCTTGTCTCACCTAGCCTTAAGCGCACTATCGCTCCAGCGAATTGGTGATGCATTTTTAACTCTATTGATGGAGTCCAGTTTTATGTTGCTGCATAGAGTTTTTGAAGCTTTTTCGTTCGGTGATAGTCAATTTTAGAATTGCTTCGTTTGAAACGAAAGGCGCTTTGGTGATTTGTATTTGAGCCAAGCAAATTAAGCACGTAGGTACAAAGCTTGTATTTTTCATACGTTATTTATGATCACTCACCAAACCTATAATACGTCAACCACATAGTGCGTTTGATTCTCATACGAGTCACACACGTTGTGTTTTTTTTTATATGTATTAGGCTGCAATCCAGCTGCTAGATTGCCTGATGGTAAGTTCAGCGTAGTTGGAAAATAAATATCATGAGACATTCTCATCGTGTTAATGATATACCGATATTCTATGTGTTCAGTTGTGCAAAGAAAATGAAGAAGATGTCCGTAACATCGAGACAGTTATTCAATATCAAAAAATCCTTCTCAATTCCAGTATAAGAGATCGAGAAAGTCAAGTCAATGAGTCGTATAATTATTTAATATTTTTTAATTATTTCTTACTTCATACTAAACCATCGCTGAGATTCGTTTAAATATTAGGAGATTTTTTCAAATGTCAATTGGCTCGTGGGCGAAATAAGTACCTTAATGATGTGCATAACAAAATAAGTGACTTAAAATTCATATTATTGTTCTAAGCGAATTCTTAAAATTGCTGTTTTAAAAACAACATTTGAGCTTTCTTTTAGCATCAGCGGGCGGCGATTTGTATGTTGGCGAACTGTATTGATGCTGAATTGCGTTTTAGCAACTCTCTGCGTTCGGACGCGATCGAACGTTATGTTGCGGATTGGTCGAGTCGACTTTCGATTATTTGATTTATTTTAATGAGATTTAGTTATCTACATCAACTTGAAGCTGACCTAATATTACTATGAAAGGAAGTATCTATAATTGGTTTGAAACTCCAGTCTTGAAGCTTGAAACTCACACTTTAACTACATTTAAACCTATTAGTTATCTATACTAATATTGCCTGACTGACTCCGTGGTCCAGTGGATAGCGTATGCGACTGTTGATCGGAGGTCCCGGTTTCGATTCCCAGGTTGGGCAAAAGTCTGGGTTTTTCCGAATTCTCAGTAGCAGCACGGACTCTGGTGATGTGCCCGGTAACGGCAATAGGCTCGCCCCCTATTACGTGAGACCTTAAAATTCATGGCGAAACGTGGGTGTAATATTACACCCCTGCCTATCCCTTCGACGATACAGGCGTGAGTCTATAAAAAAAATCTAATATTATAAAACTGAAGAGTTCGTTTCTTGCGTTAAACGCGCTAATCTCAGGACCAATTTGAATTATTATTTTTGTGTTGAATAACTCATTTATCAAAGAAGGTCATAGGCTAAATAACAGCACGTTATGAGCAACATTTATGCGGATTTCTAAATACTTGAATGTAACTGCTCATCTAGTTAAGTATTCCAAGATTCGCGATATGCTCTTCCTATTTGAGTTATTTAAATTGCTAAAGTCAGCGTTCTTTTCAGTAGGGTGTAAATAATACACTAGCTGTTATAATATTAAGTACTTAAAACGTAAATTAACATGTAAAAGTTACGTTTAGAATGCAGGGCACCTGGGAGGCAGAGTTTAACAGTATTTCTACTAACAAAGGGGTGTGGTATAAAGTTGTTCAGAGCATGCCAGTTCAGATACCATGGTTTGTTAATATTAAACTATGTAGAAGATTAAGGCCCACTTGCGTAAAGTTTGATTTAAGTCACTCTTTAATTAAAATTTGTTGAACATAATTAACAGCATAAAATCATTTAACTTAAAAGTATTTAGCGTCCTCTTGCACAACGACAACAACGCTTAGATTTAGTTAAACATTTTATGAGGTCGGTAAAGTAGTTTCTACGTTTTGTTTCATGGCATGATGACTTTTTGTTACGATTTAAACGATGTTATGCGTGTGGTTTTGCATTAAACAAAACGCATTGTCATCGCCTAGCAACGAAATGACAATTGACAAATAATAACTTGAAACTTTTGAGCATTAACAATAACACAAGTAGGCATTGATATAAATACTAAAGATACGTGCGACCGAACTTTTGACAGACGCAGTCACCTTACAAAAAAAATAACGCCATCTATTCAAACTAGTATGAACTACGATGTAAATCGGCATGGTCTGCTCCTAGACATAACCTTGTAAGAGCGGGGTGAGGTATTTTTCGAGGTACAAAAAAATATATATTTTTCCATTTTGGATTCGTACCTAATGTTTTTTGACGTTGGTGTATCTTTAAATTTAAAGAATCAACTAAAAATAATTTTGTTAGAACATAATTTAATCTTATAGTAATAATAATAAATCTTTTCATTTCATCGGGTACAACGCCCGCCGCTTCAAAGTTATGTCGCACTTTTACGCGGCTTCACGCCGTTTTTACCAATATGAAAGAAAATTGCTTTAAATAATTTTAGAAGTTGATTTAATGACATAGGTATTTTTAAGTTACCGGTGACATGAAATGTTATCATATTTTTTATTATGTTTTTTGTCGTAGTTCACGCAACCTTTCACGGCACAATATATTATGTCAATGCAAGTAGGTATATTGTTATCAGTTATATCATCATCATCATCATGTCAGCCTAGAGACGGAAGATGTCCATCATTTTCTAACAGAGTGTATACAGACAGATAGTCTGAGAGCTCAATTAAAATCTCAGCTTAAACTAAATATATATGATGTTGGAATATTTCTAAGTATTTTGTCTAATCCTACGTCGGAGGCAGCTGAGGTCTTATATAAACAAATAGATATTTTAACTAATAGTAATAATAATATCTAAGTGTAGCAGAGTGTACTACATAGGTAGTTTTAAGACTATACATATACTTTCTGTATTATGTTATAATATATATATACTATCGGACTGACATAGTCAACTACGGCTCAAAGACCTTTTAAAATAAAGAGAAAAAAAACGATTAGAAAACCATGCTAAATATTACAGAGGTGAAACTATTATGGCATATTAGCCCGTAAACTACCACGCAAAATTACCACAGTCTGTGTCACCTAATTCAACATATTTAACTTGAACAAATCGATTCGTAAAGTTTTGTACTCAATATTCATGCTAAAACTAAATATTCGCTCGCCCAGAAAATAAGCTAAACATCAGTCAGGTGCTTATAGCTAATAAAAACATTTCGAACTTTGCTGCAAAAGATTAAACTTTAACTTACAAAGTAGTTTCTGACAACCTAATGATTTGCCGAGCCAAACTTAACGCAAGAAAGATGTAGCACGTTTAGTACTGTTATGTTCAAAAAGTTGTTATCTCTGCTTCAATGGAGCAATGGAGTAGCCCTTTACTAAAAACTTCGTGTTGAAGAAATACAGGTTCCATTACCTAAGGAAAAAAAAATTGTAATGCGCACCTAGTATTGTTTATTCCAGGCTTATTTTTTAAGCTTATTGACTCTTACTATAAAACAAGAGTTCAATATATCCTTAGCTATGTGAAAATATTTCACAACGTCTAATGTTACATCTTTGTTGTTGTTGTTAATTATAAATTCTTATTTCAAAATTCATTTAAAAAAATGTTGTATTGATATAATATGTATGTACATATTTTTTATCTTCACAAATAGTTTCTCTATAAGCTTAAATCTAATAATAATACACATTTTAAACATAGTACTAAATAAATAACTAAATGACATACTGAATTGCCGAGCACCATCTAAAACAAAAATAATATTCACATAATAACAATACAAAATGTTTCCAGCGTTTCCGTATGTCGACTGCATACTGTCAAGGCCATACGTCACTAGCATAAACTAATATCTCAGGAGAGCATTCCAAGTCACAGATGTACAATAATAGTGCGCTGTCGCTGACGTGTGACGTTGTGGAGAGGCGCTCTTATAGTTGGAGAGAACATGTTGTCTTGGAGACCTGTCACACTTACATCGCCTTAAGCCGTGTTGTCAATATGAGTGATGCTGTTCTTTTGTTGATCCATGTGCGCTGCAAAAAAGTACATAAATTATGAAATTTCGTAATAAACGCAGAACGAAGATGGTTTGAGCCAAGGAGCAAGTATATAACTTGCTCCTTGGTTTGAGCTTTGTTGTAACATTCTTGTCGCTTGTCGTCTCGTCTCATTTTGCCTATAGGGAAAGGGGAGACAAATTGAGAACGGAACGAGGGTTTATAAGAAAATTGCTATTTGCCATACATGTAGCACTTTTACACACACTAGCATTTAGGAGTAAAAATATACATACTTATATCGTAATTATTATTTAATGTTGCAATACGGACTACCTTACAAAACAGGATCATCATAACGATCCTCCTAGCGTTATCCCAGTTTCAACCTGGAGTCTGCTTACTAGTCTAACCGGATTTGGCTGAATATTAGCTTTTCCACAGAGCGACTGCCTGTCTGACCTACGCAACCCGAAGGTATAGCGATATGCCATGGTTTAGACCAGTGTCAGTTTATTTAGAGGGTAATGACGACCTGTGCCTCTGTGGTCCTGCGGTAATGTTAGCCTCTGAGGACGATAAGGTCTCGGGTTCGAATCCCGGGTCTAACATAAAGCGATATTGGGTTTTTCTGTTAGGAATAAGTTCGGAGTCAGGGAGTTGGCGGTGTTACACCCCTGTGCCTTGGAAAGCACGTTAAGCCGTTGGTCTTGCGCCAAATCTCTCTCCGGTCGTGTCGCATGTGGCGTCCCATCGGACTATGAGAATGAGGGAATAGTGAGTGCACTTGTGTTTGCGCACACACTTGTGTACTATAATTTGTCTCGCGCAGTAGCGCGGCTTCTCTTTATATGAGACTTATATAAAGAGAAGCCGCCGTGGCCGAAATCGGTTGCAGAACATTATATTATAATAACGCCCTATAACGACTGTCAAAAATATTCATAACAACCAGGATCGACGGCTTAACGTGCTCTCCGAAGCACGGGGCAAGCGATAATTAACAAATCACTTCGCTCGTAACTCCGAAAAGTCAGACGTGCACGTCGTGGATTCAACCTCGATATTCTCTGCGTGACAATATGTTGGTATCTCCACTAGACTATCGCTGTCTGCTGCTGCTACAAAGCAGGATAATACCTATAACCCAACAATATAAACCGAATAATTTAAATCACAAATCAACTTCTACAAAATTTATAGGTACGCAGAGTATGTATTTACAATTTGCCGGATTCCATTGATCCATGGGTAATTACTAATGGTCGGAATAGGTAGTGCCATTCCGCAGGATTCGACAGTTGTAGCATAATATGGACATACCCACTCATTTCAAAATCCCGGGATCTTAAAAATCACTTTCGAAGGAATAAAACCTTTATTATATTTAAAAATACACACCTCTATAAGGACTCCACATTCTTTCAAAATTAATTACCGTTTTATTAATATAGCAGCCATTACGACTCCGCGATATCCTTGAAATCGGGCTTTTAAACTTTGGATAATACATATTTGAATTCTGTCAACAAATACTTATTTCTTTCATTATTTTCTTAAAAATACTTGTCAAATCTATCATGTGTTTAGATGAAGAAACATACACAACAATAAAATTGTCCCAGTTAGAAATTAATAGCATGAAGCACGTATTGGGTAAGTACCTATTAAATAGGTATCTCGGAAACGGCGCGTCCTAGCTAAAAAATAACCATACTTTTGTTCCCCTTTTATTAATTCCACACATGAGCTCTGTAAGCTTATCGCTCCATCCATAAAATGACCGCAAGGTCAATTGCTTTACCTTAACTTAGTTTGCATGTAATTAAATCTGCAAAAAGCTTAATACTGGCGATAAGGCTCTTTATTCAGATCCCATGGTCACCCATCCATGCATTAAATGACCGCGATGTGCACGACAACGCCCTAGAAAATCTGTAGAAGTCTTATTATCCTTAGCCGCCCTTCGACACCTACTGAAATACCGAATAGTATTTTAAATTAACACGTTGGCTGCCATAAGGAAATCCGAATATATTTGCGTTTTTCATCAGTCGTTTAAATGACGTGAAACGACTTATTTATAAGATGTCTATACAGGGTGTTTGGCGCATGGACCGACACAAGTTTTTGGGGGTTAGGGGAGGTATATATCCTAGTTTTCACCCCAAGAACCCCAGGTCCTAAGTGTACCTGTACTCGAGATACGATTTTTTTGCATTTTTATTTTTTTCTGAATTATCACATTTAAAACGATATAACTTTTTAGTTTGTAGTCATATTGGCACTAGATAACTTTTATTGTATTCCCTAATGTATTATTATTCTTAAAAAAATATAAATTGTTGGGAATAAATGCAAAAAAAGTAACTGTCGAGCTTCAAAACTCTTAAAAATGAAGTAATGAGTGCAAAATATGAAATTCTAAATTAATTGTAAAAAAAACTAAAAGCTCTTTTGAACTTCGATTACTTTAAAAAAATCTGTACTTTATACCCTTTCTAACGATGATTTTTTTTTGCATTTTTTTCTGAATTATCACATTTAAAACGATATAACTGTTTAGTTTGTAGTCATATTTGCACTAGATAACTTTTATTGTATTCCCTAATGTATTATTATTCTTAAAAAAACATAAATTGTTGGGAATAAATGCAAAAAAAGTAATTGTCGAGCTTCAAAACTCTTAAAAACGAAGTAATGAGTGCAAAATATGAAATTCTAAATTAATTGTAAAAAAACTAAAAGATCTTTTGAACTTCGATTACTTTAAAAAAAAATCTGTACTTTACACCCTTTCTAACGATGTACGACATGGCCTTAAATTCTTTCAATATGTAATCACAAAACAAAAAGACTACCTAGCCAGTGTCACAATAATGAAATAACAATTTAGGTTTCAAAATGTTTTTATTGAATATGGTTACAAATTTTGTTCGAACTGACTTCCTCCGTTGCAAATGCATGCACGACATCTTTTTCTGATTTCGACAGTCGTCGTCCTTAGCCGCATTTCTTCTTTCATTATTTGAAAAGCGCTAGTAGAAAGAATTTCTACTAAAATTTCCGTTGTAGGTACTTCGGTTGCGTATACTATTTGCTTAGCGCGTGCCTACACATTAAAATCCAGGGGTGTCAGGTCTGGTGACCATGCAGGCCGAGAAATTGGGCCACCTCTACCGATACAAGCATTTGGAAAACAATTCTTCAAATGCTTGGATCGGTAAAGGACGACGACAGTCGAAATCAGAAAAAGATGTCGTGCATGCATTCGCAACGGAGGAAGTCAGTTCGAGCAAAATGTGAAACCATATTCAATAAAAACATTTTGAAACCTAAACTGTTATTTCATTATCCTGACACTCGCTAGGTAGTCTTTTTTGTTTTGTGATTACATATTGAAAGGTTTTAAGGCCATGTCGTACATCGTTAGAAAGGGTACCAAGTAGGTACAGATTTTAAAAAAATAATCAAATATCAAGTTCAAAAAAGCTTTTAGTTTTTTTTTATAATTGGGGTGAAAACTAAGATAAGCCTCCCCTAACCCCCCAAAAATTGTGTCGGTCCATGCGCCAAACACCCTGTATATAATATATGTTTTTATACATTTTTTTGTATATTATATGCTGTTTTTAGTCTGCCGGTCATTTACACCCGGCGCGGCGCAAATGTAATATTTTTTTCATTGGAGCCACGCCGATCACATCGCTGGTCAAATCGCCGGTCATTCTTGTTGATAAAAATCATTGATTTTCTGTTTGTTTTTAAATTTTAAATGACTTTGATCCCAACAGAAAATAATGTGTCCCTAAATAACACTAGTCTTTGATTTGTTATAATAAAATATTTCAAAAAGTATACTGCCTTTAATTTACATCATAATTTTGTTTGACTCGCTACAAAAACATTCATACAACCAAAAAATTATGAAAATATTTTGAGGCCAAGTTAGCTAAAGTGATCATTGGGGCCGCGCCGGCCATTTGTAATGGTATTTTGCGTTACACGCAAGGCCGTCAGCGAGCAAAAGGTGTTCAAGTTCACCTTAGTTGTGCCAGTCATTTACCCCCATGGTCCCAACGCTTTTACCAAGTGCAGGTCATTTTGACCCCCCATGGCAGCCAACGTGTTAAATGTAGAGAAAACGTTCTAAATATATAAATTATCTGAACATTCTCTTTAAAATATATTAACATTAACTGTTCACTGTATTTAGCCAGATGAGCATTAATACACGCACCGGCATTTATTAAGTCAAACCATATAAAAAAGACTTACTAATTGTAAGATAAATTGCACTTTAAGTTCTTATCTCATGAAATAATCTCTTTCAGAAAACAATAAGTTCAATAATAAAAGTGCATATTTAAAAACGAAGTTATTTTATAAGCCCGGGAAGCAGGTTCATGTTAACATCAACATTTGAGGTCATTCACACCAAATGATACTACCTATTCCGACCATTAGTAATTACGCTATCGCTGTTTGCATTCTCGAGACACTCCTCAGTACTTCAAATAACTTCTCGCTAAGCAAATATATTAGTTACTTCACTCTGTAATATAGTTTAAGTGCAATGGCTTTGCTTACAGTTTGGTTACTAGCTTCGATTTTGCTTGTTAAATATACTGTAGGAAATATAAACCGTTGGTGAATCAGTACAAAATGTAGTACAGTTAATTTAAGTGTCTGTAAACACAAAACACTTCCTCACCCACATTATACTAAAATTTTTACAAGCATGCAAATTATATGATTTATACTAAATTATTAGCATACTTACATTGTGCACTGTCGACACAGCATTTTTATGTAAAGAAGCTCTTTTTTCATAAAACGTGTGGTCCAGTGAAATCTGCGTTTTCTTTAGTCATCTTCGCATTTTCAAATTTATTTTCAGATTGGCTGATAATAACAACAAAATATTGACGTCAACTTTTGTAACCACTTACACGAGCATAAAGCACTGTTCGTGCATATAACACGCACTTACATACATATTTAAAATGATACATTATATAAAAATGTTTACCTTCAGGCAGTCTGTACGTTATCTAGGTACACCTCGTTCTATTTTCTTTCAAACTATTCAATATAACGAAAATGAACACACATAGTGCAATTTCTGTTGAAACTAAAATTGATTCAAACATTTTGCATGTGGCTCTTTGTTGTAAAAGTAACCTTACTTTTGAACACTTAGAGTTTGTTTCTTTGTAACACGACATTTAATGCGATTTCTTCTAACTTGTTGTAGCGATAAGTGTGAGATCAAACTACAATATAGAGATAAAAAAACTATTTAGACAAGTTTCAATCTCCGTTATAGTATAATTAGATAAGACAAATACCACATACTTTTTCTGAAATAGAGACCTTAAACACTATTTTTGCTGCCTTGTAATAGTTTATTCATAAAATAAAAGTGAGCGTATGTAAGAGGCGAAGAGAAACTTAGCTTGATAGTGCGATCTTTACAAACCATACAGATTGATACCGGACAGTAATATAATGTTGATTTTGTGTATTTTGCCTGCAGTCCTATTTCCACTTAATATAGGCTACAAGATATCAGGCAATTTAAGCTGAATAAATACATGATCGCGTTAATTCCCAATATTCTGGAATATTATATATCCAATAAGCTGAGCATATTCGAAAAGAAAAATCCTTGATTTCTACATTGCAAGTCCCTCTAATATTTAAAGAATTCTCCTCACATCCGCGGATGTAATGCGTGGCGAAAAATTCCACAAGATTTATCACGTATTCCATTATGATTCTCCGTGTAGAAGAAGTTTCACACGTGTCAAAACAATACCGAACTTTACCAGAATTCTTTAAAAGGTTTATCAATTGGTTTCCTTTTTCCTTGAGTGAATTCAAGGTCAATTTGAAACAGGAGGGGAATTAATAACCGATATAACTGGTTTGTCGGTGAAAAATGTTTTGTAACTTTATTGTCGGTGCTTTTTGTTGAGTAAGTATTTTTTTTTCATTTATTTGAATGCCATTTACACCGAGTATTTCAAATATTAAATAGAAAATAAGAAAATATTTTTACGTCAAACAAGTCTCAATTACCTTAATAAACCCACATAATATTAAAAGTTATTCTTATTCTTCTTTTTTAAAATGCTCTCCCGCACTACATATAAATCCTGCGTCAGGCAGAACTTTACAAACATGTAAAAAATTACGGATAACGGATACAATGAACACCCGGACCCAAAACATCAATAACTTATGGATCACACAAAGTGTATTCCGTGTGCGGATCGTACACACACCACTCGCGGTGAGCCGGCCGCTTAAACTGCTACGCCAATCGTGCTGTCGATTATTTTTTAATGTCTCTGTTATAACCTAGAAAAGGAATTAATGTCGTAAAAAAACGTAAATCCACTGACCTGCACGCTAGACATTTATACTTTTATCAGTGAAAGCGCAGTAACTTTTTGAAATCAACCAACCCACAACTTAGACCCTGCACTTACTAACAGTACGAGCATAAAAATATAATGACAGCACTAGTATTTCGATTTTATACAAATCGTATGTACTCGACATACGATTTTTCGTTCAACAGAAATTCATATGACTGAACTAAAAATATTTTGGCACATTTTCGTACACCATTTTTATTCTAGCATTTTATTTGTAAACGATCGTGATTAGATGGGACATTTTAATAAAATTGTTGGACGAGCCAATTAATATTCAACACTTTTATTTATGAAACTATTATTTTATATTTTTCATAAATAAAAATTATAATGATAATTAATTCTCGTTCGGCTATCTAAGATGAAGTTATGGCATGTCAATCTGAATGTGGATGATGTGGATCATATTATTGTACACGAACATAAAAGAATATCATCCGGATATCATCCGGATCCATTTGATAGCCTATTTTGATTTCTTCTGTACGATAAATCAAATTATTTCGCTTAGGGTCGTTGATTTATGTATTGTTTTCGCATTACAATCTCACTAAGATATTAGAAAGGAACTAATTTCAAGTAAGTCATCTTCTAAACACGTAGCTCTGGTCCACCGCATCCCTTTGCTTGTGAATGGATTCAAATAAGGGTTTATGAAATTAATTTTTGATTTCCATAGTGTTATTAGAACTGGATAGGATCATATCGATGAGAATCAATGCGAAACCCAACGTGCTCAATATTGACAAAATATATATTTTTACAACTCACTGACTGCCACGCTGAACAAAATACCAAAGCGGGAAATCACTATCATACTCGGTGACTGGAATGCTAAATTCGGAGACACCTCTAACGATGATCACATTCGCAATATTGTGGGCAGATTCGGGTTAAGTGGTAGGAGCGATCGTGGCCAGCGAGTAATTGAATTCTGCATCGACAAAAACCTTTGCATAACTAATACGCAATTGCAACACCACCCAAGACGTCTCCCGGAGGACTCGTGAACACAAGATGGAACTCGTCCGTTATAAATGTCCTATCCGGGAGCGAAATGCGGTTCTGACCACAACCTGCTTATAGCAAAATTTGCGCTCAGGCTAAAGGCTCCCAAGAAACCTACAAAACCAAAGCTCCGAGCACTATTTTCTATATTCTCCTCTAGACTAGACTAGACTTTGACAGAAATTAAGAATTCGAAGTAACGGTGATTTTCATTACAAAAACTACACTTGACAAACTTTTCAGTCGATGACTAGTGAGTCACATAGTGATGTGCTGACGTAAGAAATTATTTAACATGAGAAATAGCACTTGGTTTGTTGCCAGCACCATGGGCTGGTGGCTTGTTGCCCTTATCCTGCTTACTACGATAAACAGATTCAAGAACGTCGGCGCGCCCTCTAATAAATGTTAAAAATCATTCAGTGAAGGCATATCAGACGCCGAAATATTAGCTTGAATATACTCCTCCCATTTGAAACGCGTATTGCTATGTAATTTTGCTACAACCATAAATATGATCAACGTATCCCAATGGTCCGTTGGCTGCTTTAAGGTGTTTAAAGCTCGTAGGTTCTTTGTTATATGGTCAACAAGAAACCTCAAAGACTTATCAGACTCCCGTAATGGTTCAATATTAAATAAGGATTTCAAATGGTTATTTATTAACTGATGAACATTGTCATAACGCTGGCACAAAAGACGCCACGCTTCAGGATAATTAATATCAGAAACCTCAAGATTACTGATAACCCTAGCAGCTTCACTCTGCAGGTATGAATTCAAATAATGAAATTTATGTATATTTTTATTTTAGAATTATTGTGAATTAGTGAACAAAACGTGTCTCGAAATTCCAGCCATTTAAAAAATGTGCCATCAAAATTATTTATCTTTATGGCTGGTAAACGAAAACCAATAATTTCGTTGTCCTCATCATCAGCCGCAGCGAAGCTACTATGGTCAAGTGAACATTTTTTAGACAAACTATGTAATGAAATAATTTCCTGAGCTCGTGCAATTGAATAGTGGAAAGTCTGTTCGATAATTTCTCTGGTATCCAACTCATCCAACGATTCCATTTGGTTTTGCACGCCATCGGACTCAAGAAATAATGCTTCTATTTTAGCTCAACGTTGTGTCAACACGCTAACTTCAGTAGGAGTAAGCTTTTTATTCTTTAAATCATCTAACTGATTTATAAACTTTGTAACACGCCCTCTAATCGAAGCACGTTTTAAATTAAACGATTTATAAATAGTCTCCATACTTTATAAGTTAACGCGTAAACAACAACGCAGTTATTACTTTAAAATAAATAATATTGCATACGATACGCACCTCGTTCCACTGACTTGGTTGCCGGAAACCGGTTTGAGGCTAGCAGCGGCGGCCGCCTGCCTGTCCCAGCGCTCGATATGTTCACGCCGCACGCTAGCACGGGATCGGCAGCGCGACAACGCTGGCGCCGAAAGCCGCTAAACACACGCATTGCCACCAAAACAGATTGTTGGAGTTTATTGTAAATATACCTAGATAGCCGACGATAATACAGGTACAATTTGCTAGGTTGTGGAAGCGGGGCTAAAGTTATTTAAAACAGAAATAGCTATGTAAAAGCTGATCGTATGATATATTTTGTAACAAACAATAATTACTTGAATGCTTGAATAAAAATATGACTATAATGCGTGCGTAACTAGATATTGAATAGGCATGGAGTGATTCAGCCGTTCAACGTTGCATATTTGAAATATATAATTACGCTTTAAAGGTATGAACAGGTTTAGCTATTGTGATTTTGTTGCAATAATATGATAAGCTGCAAATATGATGTAGTGAAGACTTTTAAGTCTTTAAATGAAATTAGCAATCGTTGCTAATTATTACATCAGCCATTGAAACAAAAAATAATAATTTATAAATGTAGGTAGATTTGGTTAATAACGCAATTTTATGCGAAGATTTGAATTATTTTCTGTTGAAATGTAAATCGTTTTTCGTAATTAACTACTAAAAGCACTAGGAAGAACACTATGAATGCGAAACAGACTAGATATATAGGCAGAGAGTTAGAAAATAGATTCTGTTCACACAAATAGAATGCACTTGATGAAATAAGGATGTATAGGTAAAATAAAAGGAACGGGCTCACTCTTGGCTGGCAAAACCGATGCTGTGATGCATTGTCACATATCTGTATAATCTATGCATTGTCCGCTGGATCTCAGCTTGGCCGGCTCGTAGGGTTGCCAACTATACTGTTTTGAACAGTATTATACTGTTTTCCACTAAATTATAGTTTTTGCTGTTGAACAAAAATAAAGTATACAAAATACTGTTTTCAGAAGAATTTAAAAACATAACTAAAATTGTCTCATATCTACTTTCTGTTCCCGCCATCACAGCATTTATTGAAAGAGATTTTTCAGCAATGTTAATGAATGCTAAGTGGCAGCAGGATAGAAATACAGCATCTACACTCGCGTGCAAGTAAATCGACTCAAGGCTCAAGTGCGCACAAAAAGTGATATAACTTAAAAATGCCTTATTTTACCTCTATATAATGTTTTACATAATGAAAGTCTAGTAATTAGGCTTTAAAATGGTAGCATAATTTCTGTACGATATCTTTGATGATAGAAGTAAAAGATGGTATTAGAGATTTAGATACGGTTTATTGATAAAAGACAAAAAAGGTAAATTTATGCTAAATGATAATGCTATGATAAATGCTTGATAATGAGTACACACGCGGCGCGGTTGATGTCCGGTAATGAACTGAATTGCGATTAATTATATAAAATGAAGTATGAAACAAATATGCTGACTCAAGCGCACGAGCGTACGAAGTCGCGATGTACGGCGAAACCGTACATGCTCCCGGGCGAGACTAGTGTAGTCTAATAAGTTTGAAGATGAAAATGATGATGTATAGTGATACAAGAGAATAAGTGAATCAAATTAACAATAGCTGAATTAATTAATTATGATAAAACGATATTCTTAAAGTCATTAACTGTCCGAGATCGTAAACACTGATTTTAGTATGGGAGAGGTGCCCACATCTTTTCTAAACGCACTCACACATGTAGTAGCTACCTCTCCAGAATCGCTTTCACTAAATGGCACACGCGAGCACTGAACCATTTCACAACACTTGACACTATGAGAGGGCGCGGGCGCCGCTCGGCTGCTGGTGCACCGCAGGGCGCCAGGCTCCGGTGCCGGCGCGGCTGCGGCGCTCTCCCCGGATGCTCGTGCTCGTCGCAGTCGCAGTACTCGTCGCCACGCAAAGTATATCCCGACCGCTGCCATTATACTGGTAATGACGTATATCGCAGTGTAGTGGTGGATGTCATGTATCCTCACATCTTCCGGTAATGGAGAGCTTTGCTTTATTGCGTCGAGTTGCGCTCTGATGCTTGACAACTCCTTTTGATTTGATTCCAGCTCGGTGTTGGAAAGCGGTACTATGGGTAGTGAAATGTTTATAATGTTGTTTATCGGTGCTATGTCAAAAGACTCTAAATCTGGCTTTACCTCGAGTCTACTGGACATTTGCTTGTGACCGTATAGCGTAAAGTTTTGTGACTTAATTACACATCCCTCACCTACGCTAAGTAAGCCGGCTCCGGACAAATGTATAGCAGTCACTTGATCGGGACAAAGTAATCGGATATGGCATTGTTCGCAACAGAAATATAAATACCGATTTACTTTATTCAAATCTGTCCATCTGTTTGTACAACGTCTTACGTCGAAGGAACATTTGCGGGTGTGTTCTGAAGTCAGACATAAACTGTGATCGTCCTTGATGCTGTACTCCGGTGTTCTGATGTGACATAAAACCTTACTTGCACCTTGTGAAGTGCACAAGTTCAAGTCGTCTTTTGTTAACAATAGCAAAGCATCTTTGTTCAGATTGACTGCTACAAATTCTGATACAGGAACGACCTCCACCATGTTAGAGTTCATAAGATGTGGTACAGGAATTATCTTCAGGATCTCGTATGCGTCTCTGGCGATGAGTGGAATCCTAATTTCAAATATAAAATAATGTTCTGACATCCTTCCTCGTACTTTCAGTAGATGATAAATTGCTGAGAACTCCGTTTCGTCAACAGGTGATGACAAATCCTTCGGCAGTTGTCCTGAGATGATATCTAGCTCGTGTTTCAGCTACTCCGGTGATATGAGGTGCAGATTAAAATTGCCATGATATATGTCAGTTACAGCATCAAGTAATCTATCTTGTATAGAGCTGAGTTTGTATAAAAGGTTATAGGCAATTATTGATGTCATTGTGAAATCTGTGCTAATGGTGATATTTTGTACGGCTAGTTTGAACTGACTTACGTCATTCTGGAATCCAAGAAGCTTTTGATTTATGTTTTTATATTGTTTACTTATAAATTGTTCAGTTCGTTTTAACAAATTGAACTCTGCTTCAACAACAGAAGTCTGATTTTTCCATAATAGCGCTATATGATTCTGATTTGCTTTAATTGTTTTGATATCGCTCTCGTAACTTGATGCGAAGCGCTCGTCCAAGACACCGAACAAGGTGTTAGCAAGATATCCGATACCATTAATCAGACCGCGCTTGTTTCTCGCACGCGCATCAAAATGCTGACTTAGCAACATGTCGTTGTAGTGTTGCATTTCTTGATAGCCGTGATTTAATTGTATGAGCAATGCGTCACAATGAGTTTGTAAGTTTGTTTGTTTACAAACACCGTCCAGATATTGAATGTATTTAGACAGCGCTTTCATGCCATCCCAGTATGGATTCATGTCAAAGTATACTACGAGCTTCCAGTCATCTCTAATGAGGTGCATATCGTTGATTTTATCGAAGTACAACGACTGATTAATTGGCATATTTACGTTGTTATATGCACACTGTGAGGTACATATAAGAGACATAAACAATAAAAATGTTGTTGCCATTGTAGCAAAGTTATACTTTCTACGTGTACCATAGCTGTTTGGTTTGGTCTGTGGTGGTGTTTGGTGCTTATTAGTCTGATCCGTTTCATCGTGTACTGGTAGAACTGAGAGCTTTACTACTGGTCGTTTTAGTAGTCCATTTTTTGTCTTGACGGTCACGACGCGAACGTGGCCGTCTTGTCCAGGGTGCAGCTCCGTAACTCTACCTAATGCCCACTTGCCAGGTGGTAAGTTTAGGTCATTGATAAGCACCACGTCATTGATATTTAAATTGCTTTGCGGATGTTTCCATTTGCTTCTTGCATTCATTTGGCTGAGGTACTCTGTTTTCCATCTATTCCAAATATCTACATATATTTTTTGTACTAACTGCCACCTGGTACGCTGATCCTTTTCGGTTTCCACTATTGTAAGGTTGGGTCCACTTGCTAAGAAGTGTGATGGAGTTAGATAATCCAGATCTTGGGGATCTTCCGACAGAGGACAAAGAGGCCTTGAGTTGAGGCACGCTTCTATTTGAGTTAAGATGGTATATAACTCTTCATATGTAAGTTTCTGTTCTCCGATGACTCGCCTCATATGATGTTTGAGGCTCTTCACGCCTGCCTCCCACAAACCTCCTGCTGATGGCCAAGATGGGGCATTAAAATGCCATTCGATCTCCATGTCGGTTATCTCAGGGATACATGCTTGTTGTAATTCGTGGAATTGTTGTTGTAGTACGTGGCTAGCTCCTAGAAAATTGGTGCCATTGTCACTATAGATGTGACGTGGTGCACCTCGCCTTGCAGCCAGGCGGCGTAGTGCTGCTAAAAATGCAGTTGTAGATAGGTCTGATACCAGCTCGACATGTATGGCTTTAGTCGCCATACACACAAACAGAGCCACGTAAGCCTTTGTTGTTTTAATGCCGCGGCCTTTGTTGGCTTTGACATCTATAAATCCCGTATAATCGACGCCAGTATGGAAGAATGGTCTCGACACATTGCATCTTGATTCCGGTAAATCTCCCATTAGTTGGTAGTGTTTGTCGGGATTCTGTTTTCTGCAAATAACACACAGGCGCAAACGTTTCTTGATGGCTCTATTGCCTCCTAAAATCCAAAACTGTTGTCTCAAAGACGCTGATGTTAATCTAGGACCGCCATGAAAGGTAATCTTATGACCGTAGTCAATTATTAAATCTGTTAAACGTGTGTTATTTGGCAATATTATAGGATGTTTCATGTTTTCGCTGATATATGATTTGTTGAGTCTCCCTCCTACTCTCAAGACGCCGTCTTCATCGAGGTAGGGATTTAAATTCAATATTTTACTGGATGTGCTTATCTTGTTCTTTTTGCATAAGTCAGATATTTCTAACGAGAAATGTTGCTGCTGTATGTACTTGATAAGTGTTGCTTTCGATATATGATATTCTTGTAGTGTCAAATATGATGGTTTACAAATGTGTTTATCCTGTTTGTGTTTAATGAACCGTAGAATCCATGCTAGTATTCTAACAAGTTTCATATAAGAGCTGTGCTTAGTAATAAGTTGCTGTAAAATGCTTTCGTCATCTTGCTTGATTATGACGTTTATGTAACGGCTTTTCTTCACTTCAAGATCCGTCGTGTAGATCGGCTGTTTATCTTCGTGCTTGAAGGTTTTCAACCACGACGGTCCTTGCCACCACAAGAGATGTTGATTCAATTGTTGAATTGATAGGCCTCTACTTGCGCAATCTGCGGGATTGTCGCCCGACTTAACATATCGCCAGCAAACAGAGGGCATTGCACTCGTAATTTGTCTTGTTCTGTTGGCGACAAATGTTTGCCAACGTCCGGGATCGCCGTGTAGCCATCCTAATACAGCTGTAGAGTCTGTCCAACCATAAATGACTATTTGATGATCTCCGAAGCATTTTAAAATCTTAGACATAAGTTTGGCTAGCAAATGAGCACCACAGAGCTCCAAACGTGGTAATGATATATTCTTGCCACATGGAACGATTCTGGACTTTCCTGCAACTAGGGTGATGTTTGGGTGACCTTGTTTGATAGTTCTGCAGTAAATAACACATCCGTATGCTTTTACTGATGAGTCACAAAATCCGTGCAATTCCACGTGACAATCTGGAGCTATACCTAGCCATCTCGGTACTTCTACCGCGTTTACGTAAGCGCTTTCTGCTTTTATTTTGACCCATTCTTTATAAAATTGTTGTGATATCGGCTCATCCCATTCTATTTTTGACTCCCAGATGTTTTGAAATAGTATTTTTAGTTTGGTTGTAAAGGGAGTCAACCACCCTAGAGGGTCGAAAACTTTAGAGATATCCGACAGTACTGATCGTTTGGTGGCCTTCCTAACAAGTGTATCAATTTTTGGGTCGAACGTAAAATTATCTTTGGCTGGATTCCATCGCAAGCCCAGCGTTTTTGTTGACTCTGGCTGTTTAAAGTCAAAAGAGGTAGACATGTTGTCATTTAGAAGTAGGGGACTATTCGAAGCCCACTTTCTTAAGTTAAAGCCACCTTTGCTCATTAGCTCGATCAAGTCTTGTTGTAGTTTGCGAGCAGAGTCAATTTCGGGGCTACTCTGAAGCAAATCGTCCATATATAATGATTCTTCTACGACTCTAGCTGCTTCTGGGTAGTTATGGCGTTCATCACTCGCTAGACGTCTAAGCGTCATCATCGCTAAGAACGGCGCCGCTTTAGTTCCGTAGGTGACGGTGGTCAACTGCAATTCTTGTAGTTTCTCGTTAGGGTTATTCCGCCACACTATTTTCTGCAAGCTCTGATCATCCTCATGCACTAAAATCTGACGGAAATATTTTTCTATATCTGCTGTAAATGCAAATTGGTATTGCCTCCACTTCAATATCAACGACTGAAGGTCTTGCTGCTGATTCGGACCCTTGTGCATGAGGTCGTTTAAACTTTGACCGCTAGATGTTTTTGAAGATGCATTGAAAACTACGCGCAATGACGTGGTTATTGAACTTTCACGTAACACGCAATGATGCGGTAAAAAGCATTGAAGTTTCGAATTACGGCTAGCAGGTTTCATATGACCTAACGCTAGGTATTCATTCATAAATGTTTTATATTCATGTGCGATATTATTATGTTTGATAAATTTACGTTCTAACTGTGCGAACTGAGCAATGGCCTTTGATTTGGAATTGCCCAAATTATTTTGATAGTTTGGCTTGAGAGGTATACGTACTTCATATCTCCCATTGATACGTCTGGTCGTGGTTGCGTTATAGTACTGAATACATTCGTAATCATCAGATGACAGACTTCCTGAATCCGTGATATCCTCGGTCTCCCAAAACTTGTGTAATTGGTTGACGTCGATTTGTACGATGTTGCACTGTAACGATGTGTGTATGTTTCCACACAAGATCCATCCAAGATGAGTTTGTTGTGCTATGGGTATTGTTTGATCTATTTTACAAATGCCATCTAATATGATATGGGAATATATGTCGGCTCCAAACAATATATCGATTGGACGACTGATGTAAAACTCAGGATCTGCCAATTCGATGTGTTCTAAATAAGGCCAGTTCGGTTTCGCAAATGTGTAAGACGGTAAATTTTTTGTTAGAGTTTTCATGATAAAAACATCGGTGTGAAAGTTGTAGGATTCATCTAACGAAGAACATTTAATGTTAATATTCCCCTTACAAGTGTTATCTTTGACACCGATACCGGTTATCACGCCCTTACATTTTTGACGTGGTAAACAAAGCTGCTGCGCTGCATTTTCCGTTATGAGCGATGTCTGGGAACCCTGGTCAATTAGGGCTCGCATTATAAGGTATGACCCATCTGCCTTTTCAACCTTAATAAGTGCTGTGGAAAGTAAGATTTCGGGTATGTTACGCTGCTGAGCCACGTGCGAGTTCATCGCCTGGCCTTGCTCAATCGATGTACGCATGGCAGGTTTTGTTACCGCTGCGTTTGCTAGTTTTGTTTGTGATTGCGCAAACGCTTCGTGCAAAAGAGTATTGTGGAACCCATCGCATTCGCGGCATCGTTTTGTTGAAATACATGCTTTACCATTATGAGAATAGAGGCAATTTTCACACAACTTTAGTTTGTTGACAGTTTGCCTTTTATTATTCGAAGACATTTCTGTAAATTGTTCGCATTGATAAAGTCCATGCCCATTTTTGCATAATGGACATATTTTATTGGAACGGATATCTCTAGTTACTGATTGCGAAATACCTTTATTGCTGGAATATGATTGTTCCGTATGTTTAAAAAAATTATTTGATGGCTTCGAATTAGATGGCGAAGATTTTGGAGGGTCTTGCTTTCGCCTCGAAGCTTCCATGCTGGTGAATTTGGCTTCCAAGAAGTCCAAAAACTCTGATAAAATAGGCAATTCGCGTGGCTGCTTAAGTGATTCTACGTAATCACTATGTGTTTCTGCATCTAATTTATTCGTTAAAAGATACACAAGTAACGGATCCCAAGTGCTAACGTCAACGCCTAAATTTTTGATCGCGTTAAGACACTCGCGAGTCGTGTCATGTATGCGTTTTATGTTATGTATGGATGGTTGTTGCATGACCGGAAGGTTCATTAGAATGTTAAGATGCGAAGTGAATATGAGTTTTTTGTTATTGTAACGATGGTTCAGCAGTTCCCAGCAAACGGAGTAGTTGTCGGAACTGATTTGCAGATGTTGTATAAGCCCTTCCGCTTCACCCTTGACTTTCGCCTTCAGGAACTGCATCTTCTGGGCCTGGGAGAGCGATGGGTTGTTATGTATCGCCTCAGTGAACAAGTCCTTGAAGGATACCCATTGATTGTACTTTCCGTGAAACACAGGAACCTCCATCTTGGGTGTGGTTTTTTCTCTGTGTGATACCGACCACAGCTTGCTATTTAGGGCTCGTTTCATACGATTATAAGTATCTTCGTAGGCTGTGAACATTTCCTCATAATTTGCATTCTTTCCATCAAGGTCTCCGTCCAAATCCCAATGTAGCGTGTCAATGACTGACCACCTAGTTTCCAATGTTTTCAGAGTATCTTCGAACTCCCACTTCTCGGATATGTTATCAATGTTAATGTTCGCTATAGCTCTAGAGAACGCCTTAAAGTTGCTGCTTTGTTTCTTCAGTTGCTCGTCCAGCTTGCTGTTGGTGCCTTGGGACGTGAACTGAGGTTTTTCTAGAGTAGCTGATAGCATTTCGGTATCCTCGGGCTTCCTATCCGTAGGATTGGTGACGGAAAAAGGAGAAGACGGACCAGCTGTAGGTGTTGCTGGTATAAAAACTGATACCGACAAAGCTTGTTTTATCGTCTCACGGGCGGACAAATAAAATTCTTTAGCTTGTTGATAATGATTGCCGACAAAATATTCGCTAGACTTATCGCTAAACCCGCTCAACTTTACATGATTTGTTTGGAATTCTTGCCAATATGCGTCTAAATGTTCTAGACGTTTCTTAGCAAATTCTGGCGTCTTGCGCTCATGTCCAGCTTTCTTAAAGTTTGTCAGAAGCTGGTTCATGGCGTTCATAGTCAGATTTTGGTTGGCAAGTAAATCCTCCATAGTTTTGCTCATTGTGAGAAATGTATGTAAACTGGAAATATCTTACTTGTGTTTTGTTGTGCTCGTTTACTTCCCGCAGAGACTGATATCTCACTGCACTCCTGGCCTGGTATGTTGTGGCTGCTCGAAGTGCGCGGTCGCTGGTATGGAGTACCACTCACACGAATATCGGACTAACAAAATTAACACTCGCGGAATGGGCCCCCTTACTCTAACGAAGGACCACAAAGATGTACGATATCTTTGATGATAGAAGTAAAAGATGGTATTAGAGATTTAGATACGGTTTATTGATAAAAGACAAAAAAGGTAAATTTATGCTAAATGATAATGCTATGATAAATGCTTGATAATGAGTACACACGCGGCGCGGTTGATGTCCGGTAATGAACTGAATTGCGATTAATTATATAAAATGAAGTATGAAACAAATATGCTGACTCAAGCGCACGAGCGTACGAAGTCGCGATGTACGGCGAAACCGTACAATTTCAGTAATTTAAATAAACACATGTCCTTAGAATGCAACTGAACGCAACCTCCCATAAACTGCTCTGCGCTCTATACACAACTTGCGCGACACAACCCGCTATAAAAACCCCCCGTAATCGTTTTTTCTTATCAATCGCTCACTAGACGTTGACATGAACACATCTCTGCAAATTGAAGCCGTCATTTGAAGAAAATTATGGGTACAACACCTGAAGAAGCCGCTCAAGTCGTTGCCCTGTTGCAAGAAGGGTTGAACCAGCGAGAAGTCGCTCGTCGGTTGAATATGAGTCAGTCTGCTGTCTCGAGAGTGTACAGGAGGTTTCAAGAGAGTGGTGCCTTCACTCGGCGGCCTAATACCAGCCGACGCTGGTGCACCTCGGAGCGTGACGACCGGTTTTTGGTCTCGACCTCTCTCCGAAATCGACACCTTACCGGCGAGGATGTGTAGCAGGAGCTACGTCAAGATCGCGGAGTAACTGTCAGTCAGTGGACAGTTAGAAGAAGGTTGAAGAAAGCTAACCTTACTCCGAAAAGACCCGCTACAGGCCCGAAGTTGACCACAGCCCACCGTCAAGCACGACGCCTTCACTTTGCTCGAGAGCACTTGGATTGGAGCATAGAGCAATGGATGTGTCTCCATGGCAGCGACGGGAGAGGTCGGGTGTACCGGCGTCCTGGTGAACGGTTTTCACAGTGCTGCTTTGTTGAAACCGTTGCATATGGTGGCGGTTCTTGCATGATGTGGGCTGGAATTTACTTAGAAGCAAAAACGGACCTTGTTTTCGTTCTTGGGGAAGGCCGGGGAGGAGGTCTGACCAGTGATCGTTACATTGAAAATGTTCTACTGGATCAAGTTGTCCCTTATCAAGGCCTTATTGGGGATAATTTCATCTTGATGCATGACAATGCCTGATGTCACACTGCTCGGGCCACACGTGAGTTCCTGAGTGAAGTTGGAATTCACACTATGGATTGGCCAGCGCTCAGCCCCGATTTAAATCCCATTGAGCACATATGGGACGAGCTCAAAAGTAAAGTTAGGGCGAGGAATCCAGCTCCGACAAACATCAATGAGCTCAAGACTGCGTTGGTAGAAGAGTGGGGCCGAATACCACAATCATCAATTAAAAAGTTGATAAGGTCGATGAAGAATCGCTTGAGAGCAGTGATCAGGGCTAGAGGAGGGAACACCAAATATTGACACAAATAAATTTTTTATCTTATGGACATTTTGTTTCATTTATACCCAATAACCCCTACTGTGAAATTGTATGAATTTTCAAAAATTTTTACAATATCTTTGACATTCACCTTTTTTACTAACCTACTGAATCGATTTTTATGCAACTTACATCATTTTAAAGCTCAATTACTAGGCTTTAATTATGTGAAACATTATATAGAGGTAAAATAAGGCATTTTTAAGTTATATCACTTTTTATGCGCACTTGAGGCTTGAGTCGATTTACTTGCACGCGAGTGTATTAATTTAATAAAAATGAGCTCCTCATTTATTTTAAATTCAGTTATAATAAAATTGTGGTGAGGCATATGCAGTTTTAAAAAAAGATTGTAAGTTACTAAGTTGTGCGAGAAGCTCTAAAATATGTATTTAAAACAATAAATAAAATACTGTTCATTTTTCTAAAATACTGTTTAATATTCTTCATAGACCTGAATATACTGTTTTTCTTGTAAAAACAGTTGGCAACCCTACCGGCTCGCGATGGCTGCAAAAGTGCTTGAAGTCACTCGACTCGATACGTGGATTTGGTTCGGCAGGCTCCGAAGTGGTTTTTCTTATAGTAGCCGCTTATATATGTACATGGTCGCCAATTTTGTTCAGTATTGGAATATAGAAATAAATAGACGACATGCAAAGACAAACTTTATATTTTAAACGGTAATTTAGATACATTTGAATGGGCGTGGTCGCTAATTGGGTCTTAAAAGGCAAGTGAAGTCTGGTGCAAACGGTCGTCGCACCGCTGCGACACCCCCGCGTGCCTTGTCTCCTCCGCAGCTCCCTTGGCGTTTAGTTTAAGCGCCAACAAAGTCACGGTCTTCATTAGTTCTTGCCAAAACTGCTTCCTAGTGAAAAGTCCCCTTAATACTGTTACGGTGGAACAACATCGTGTAGTCATAATAACGCTTATATCTTGCTTTAACAAAAGCTTTTTTATACGTTTCCATTTCCATGCTAATCTAAATTGAATCCGAGATTACAAGAACATAGTTGCTTGTTATCTTTTAGAATTGTGTCGATTGAGAATCAAGTTAATTTAATAAAAGGCTTCGTATATTCTAATATAATTTGGTTAAATAGGTAGTAGGAACATGGGAAGTATGTTTTTATCTATCTTTATATTTTCTCTAACATCTGCTTAGCGAAACGTTGGTTACAGTAAGATAATTTTATTTGTGGCACCGACTTGAGTACCATATAACGCTATTATGATAGATAATTATATGTCATTTGAATTATCATTGAACAGTAAGATCAAAGTTCTTATTTAAACAGCTTCTGGTCAACAAAGTCCAAATTAAAACTCTGCATCTAGTTTACGTCAATGCGTGCCTATTCGGTCTTTATAATTATTTTAAACATTCCTCTGGAAAGACATAAAGATCTAATTATATTACATTGTTTTACAGTGTACTATCTCTTTCGAGCACCGATAGCTGAGGGAGCAGCGATAGCTGAGTGGAGAGACCGACGGACTGCTATGCAGATGCCGGTCTCGGGTTCGAATCCACGGCACGCACCAATGACTTTTCGGAGTTAAGTGCGTATTAAATTGTTAATTATCGCTTGGTAATCGGTGAAGGAAAACATCGTGAGGAAACCTGCATATCTGAGAGTTCTCCATAATGTTCTCCAAAGACATGTGAAGTCTGCCAACCCGCACTTGGCCAGCGTGGTGGACTATGGCCTTACCCTTCTCATAATGAGAAGAGGCCCGTGCCCAGCAGTGGGACAGTATAAAGGACTGATGATGATGATGATGATCTCTTTCTATTTAAAAGAAACGGCGGTGTGTACCTACTGCTTCAATTTCACAAACAATAGTAAATAATTACTATACTTCTATAATTATGATACATCCAATTAATTAATCGATGAGTTTGCTTTATCCACGTCACAAAGCCACAGTTGTTAATGAGGAAACAAGAAATATGTAAATATATTCATACATTTTATTTTTACCGTATTGTATTTTTGTTCACTGAAGTATTACACTGTGGAACAAAAGCCGATGCAACTAGATAAGGAATAATGCAAACACAATTGTTGTGACAATACATTTATTATGCGTACTGTAAAGAAGTGTTCTCGTTGCTGGCAGTTGGGCTTTAACTAAGAAATTACTTTTTGTTTATGTAGTGTGGTACTGGTGATACAAATAGTGACATCTTGCGGAAAACAGTGGCACTACAAAGATAAGATAACCAATCGTGAATCGCGCAAGCGAAATTCCACATGAAATACATATATTGTATACATATATGTAAGATTTGAAAGATACTTCTTACAGTATTACAGATTTATCGGCAAGCAGTGGGACTGATTGGTTTGGTTTCTCGAAAATAGAAAATATAATCTCTGGCAATCTCAAAGTAACATCGTAGACAGAAGAATGGACATTACTAAAACTAGAGTTGCTTGTATTTCATTACGGAACCATAAGCGGTATAAACATTACTATCCGATTATTAATAATCAAGCTACTCACGTGTGTGAGTAGCTTGATTATTAATAATCGGATAGTCAAAACATATTCCAGATTGAAGTGTTCCAATCTGGAATATGTTTTGATTCATTGTTAATTGTATTTATTTTATGCGATGTTAATATTAATACTTATTAATTCATTATTCATTGCATATAGATTTTTCAATTCCATTGTGCGTTCATTTATTGCACCATTTGCTTATGCATCACAATACAATAATCACTTTCTGTTTTAATTAATGATTTAGTTTACGTTTTCCTACCTAATATGGTATTGACATAATATTTGATCTGATTACCGGAACCCAGGAAAAGACCATGTTTGATCGCTTTGAAACACTGCCAGGAGTGCCAAGGTATATGAAAGTACTAATTATAGAACTTTTTTAAGCGATTTCTACAATTACCCGGAACAAAAGTTGTTCGGAATAGAGTATAATCCTCATTCACCCCGAATATTTTTTTATATGAACATAAGTCAAAAAGTACCAATGTATGTGATACATCTTGCCTTGAAGAGTTTATTTCATCATTTATTCAACATAGTTATTTCATGGTGACGTTGTTTACAACGTAAATTTTTCCTCCCTTATAGAGTTTATTTTATAACAAAGTGTGTCAGAGGACAACATTTTGAATAATAAATATTCTTAGAAAGATTTTGAATATTTAATAAAGACGCTTCAGATTTATTTTGTTATTTATTTTATAATGTAACAATAGTGGTGTAAGCTAAAGTTATTCAAATCAAATTCAAATTTATAAGAGCCTTTGTAAATTGAATATCCGATAGTTATACTCAATTTGAGAAGTATTCTTAGCTTTAATATAATCACCTATTCTAAAATGGATTTTAATGTAAGATAACAATAAAACGAAATATGTCTTATATGACATGTTACTTAACTTTTTTCTTATTTAAAAGACAGTAGGACAGCAAAATTATTATGATTCAGAAAAAAGAACTAGCCTGCGTCTTGGCTTACTTGCCGCCAGTTTAGAATTAACTTACATTTATCTTAAAATAAAATCGATATGCTCTGTTAATAGTAGACACTTTGAGTGAGATCTGCAAACAGATTTAAACTATTGTACTTGATAAATACTACTGAAATTATTAGAATTTTATTGAAAAATCAAATAATTTAACTGTAACACTAATAACAGTTTAGTGTTTTAAGTCGTCATTATGCCGGTAAATACTGCGTATTGTTTATGGGATTCAACACCCATACGGAACAAGACTTTAGTGTGATTCACAAATTCTTAATTCGAATCTGTATGTTCTTTGTAGAAATTTGCCCCGATACAGGATTTATTCGTACAGGTGAACCTCAAAATAATTTATAATTACGCGTTTCGTTTTTACAAAGATAAGACATGGCAATTAATATTACAGTATATTTTTGTTGATGATGATACAATAATATAACCTAACTATGATCCTGTACTCGATTTTCTTACACAAAATTGGAGAGATTTTCTTATCACATTTTGTCGTCTCTTCCTGCAAAACTACCTCTTCGCGCAAGGCGGTGACCACATTTTATAATTTTCTGCCTCGGATAATATATTAGCCTGACTAGAAGTGACACAGAACACGAACTTAACATATTCACACTAAAATCATACGCTTTTTATAAAACTTTTATTTGTTTTTTTTCTTAAATGTAAGACTGGTTTTCTGCACTGCTTTTATAATAATACTGAAGGTTCTGCATTACATTTGTTCATTAATGCTTATGTGCATCGGATCTATAAATGCAGCGTAATCGTCTCGGATCGACGAAACGATGAAATTATTCTTGTGACGTAAAACCAAGTATTATTTCCTCGAATTTAGAAAATTTAATTTTGAAATTCCAATATCCACAATATTGTACCAGCTATGTTGTAAATGTAAATCTAGCGACAACGATGACATTGCCTGTGATTACATAATTCAAACCGTCTTTGCACTTATTTAAGGTATAAATACCTCTTTGTTTCCGACGTTTTGCTCGTCTTGCACCGAGCGTGGTCGCGGAAGAATTGCTTACTTATTACTTAAGAATTGCTTAGATGGAAACTACTAAATATATCGTGGACAACACTACCTCCAAATCGATGGATTGGCTATGGGTAGCCCTATAGCACCGGTAACGGCCAACATCTGGATGGAGCACTTCGAGGAATCCCTAAACATGCAGGTATCAAATGTGAAGCTATGGAAGAGGTATGTCGACTACATCTTTTGCATCATGAAGGGGAACCAGCAAGACGTGGAACAATTCGTAGACAAATTGAACTCCATACATCCGAATATCCGATTCACATACGAAATGGAGGAGGACGGATCGTTAACCTTTCTCAACGATAAAGTGACAGTGAGAGATAATAGTACCCTTGGAGACACTGTATGTAGGAAACCGACACACACCGACAGGTGTCTTAACACAATCACTGCGGGACGAGATCTTATGGATCTCTTACGAGACTTTCCGCTGGCGCGTAGATGAAATAGTGTGATATTCCCGCTCCGGCAAATGAATTTTCAGCATGACTTTTTAGAGTGAGAATGATCAGACCTAACTCATCCTGGTTAGGTATCGTAAGAGTAATATTTTTATCAATAAAAACGTACGAGACTCAAAAGGTCTCGTTGCGACCAGAGAGTAAAAATTTATATCTAGTGCGCTACGAGATCTATAGGACCTCGTACCAATCTCGTACAAAGCATAACGAAAAATCAACTAGTGCTGTGCTAGGCATCGATAGATAATAACTTAAATCTGATTTTATGTACAGTTTTTATTAACATATTGAATAATAAGTTATAGAACAAAAAAGCAATGAAAATATATCGAAAAAATATTGAATGCATAAGTCAGAAATTTATGGGAGAGAAAATCAAAGAATAAACCTATGGTATATGAACATAAATAAAAAATAGGTAATTAGAAAAAACGCTGTGCTGCTTGCTATGAGAAGTTAACGTAACAAAACTTCAGGAATACCATTTATTTAGTCAAGACCTTGACAATTTGAGCAATTTGTAAACAGATTTGAAAAATAAAAAATATATTTCGATATTTCAAAAATAATTGTTAATTCTCATCACTATTCATTTTATCGATATTTAACAATGAACGTGTTACGAGATCCAATGAACCTCGTATATTTTTTACAAAATGTGCAATACGAGATCCTATAGTGCTCGTGAACATGTTTTATTAATTTATCAAGTATAAATTTTGCTGCTATCTCCGGGCGGGACCGTACACTGCAAGGTATATTCATTATTTACCAGTAAAGTTCATAAAAAAATTGGTTGCCTGTAAAGTCGGTATACGGGCGAAAGTTTTACGTGACAACGACTTTGAGTGGTAAAATAATTTTAATGTGAATATTCATTCGTATAGTAGGAAGAAGGATGAAAGACGCGTGCCTTTCACTTTTTATGTCTGTCTCTCTCGCTCTTAGGCGGGACGCGTGCCTCTCACTCGCTCTCATTGTGAGCGCATAACGTGAGCGGAGCGTAACGCAGTTTCTTGAAGTGTCACCCGGCAAACCAATTTATAAGACGTTGTCACGTCAAAAAGTATACTAAATTTTGCAATTTTTATAAAATTATTCGGATTAAAAGAGAACAAGTCGTACGAGATCTAAAGGGACTCGCTGTGTCATTACGGCAAGAACGCAATGAGTAGTTTTCGATCTCGTAACGCCATTTTGGCAGGTCGTACAAATCTGCTCACGCATTGAACGTGTTAACGCGAACGCGCACCACCATCCGCGGCATTTGGATTCCGTTGTGTCTTCATTAGTGAACAGAGCGTATGACCTGTGTGACCTTGAACAATTAAATAGTGAGCTGTCACATGTTCAGGAGGTACTTAGGTGCAACGGATACAAGAAGAAGATACTCCGTCTGAAGAGGAAAGATCGTAGACCTGATGTAAGCAGAGTACCGGCTTACATGCCGTATCTAAAGGGAGTGACGGACAAGGTTGGAACAGTACTGAAGAACTACTCTATCAAGACTGTATGCAGTCCGCTCTCTAAGATAGCACACAATCTGCGTACCCCAAAGGATGTCATTTCTCTCCAAATACCTGGCGTCTACAAAGTCGATTGCAGCTGTGGTAGTTCATATATAGGGCAGACTTATCTTGGTGGAAGTACATTACCAGCGTTTGCAGTTGGTTGTTGCTGTTGGCTTCAGCATACAATTGCAGATCGTTAAGATATGTAGTCGGTACTCATCCACCGGCTTGCTCTCGGCAACGTTGCTACTGGATCGTAGGGCAATCGTTCTCCGTCGTCAGCTAAACGGTGCAGTGACGGGCTTAGGCAGAATCATGGCATCACGATGAGGAGACTCTGGAACTTGCAATTGGATGTATTGTGGGCGCAAATTTATCACACTTCTGATGTCAGAATCAGGAAAGCTCCCTATAGTGTAGAGACAGTTTTGATAAATAAAAGAGACAACTATCAAATCATACTTTCATTTATTCAGCTTGGCACAAGGATATATCTTTAGGTTACGTCGTGATTCTACATTTACATTTAAAGCCCAGAACAAGAGAAAGAACGGGCAATAAAACTCTTGATCATTCTTTTCAATAATCAATCAATCAATCAGCCTATCGCAGTTCACTGCTGGACATAGGCCTCTCCCAACACGCGCCACAGTACACGGTCCTCAGCCTTCCACATCCAGTCTGTCCCAGCCACCTTTTTCAGGTCGTCGGTCCACCTAGCCGGGGGCCGCCCTACCTTACGCTTGCCGAGACGTGGTCGCCACTCTAGGATACGCTTGCTCCATCGGCCATCAGTCCTGCTACGGCCAGCCCACTGCCACTTGAGCCTACTGATTCTGTGATTTATATGGCCAGCCCACTGCTACTTGAGCCTACTGATTCTGTGAGCTATGTCGGTAACTTTGGTTCTTTGTCGGATAACTTCGTTCCGGATTTTATCCTTCAAAGAGATGCCAAGCATAGCCCGTTCCATAGCTCGCTGCGTGACTTTTAGTTTGTGGACTAGTCCCACTGTGAGTGTCCACGTCTCGTCACCATACGTCATAACAGGTAGAACGCATTGGTTGAAGACTTTGGTCTTCAGGCATTGCGGTAGAGGCGAAGAGAAAACTCGACGTATCTTGCCAAACGCTGCCCAACCCAACTGGATCCTGCGGTCGATTTCTTTCTCGAAGTTGTTTATACCAAGCTGGACTACTTGCCCAAGGTAGACATACTCTTGAACAACTTCGAGCATCGATCCGTTGACATAAACCGGTCCCGGCACAATGTGTTCGTTGAATATAATCTTGGTTTTATCCAAGTTCATGCCGAGACCGACCCGTCGAGAGGCTCCATTTAGGCTGTGCAGCATCTCGCTCAGCTCTGCCAGGCTCTCTGCCACGATGACGATATCGTCGGCAAACTGAAAGTGGGATATGTACTCGCCATTAATGTTGATGCCCCGTCCAGTCCAGTCCAGCGTCTTTGTCGCACGAGTGATTGGTTTCCCGGGATAGCCGGGATCGATCACTCGCCGAGCAATTAAAAAGAGATAATTAGGTTGTCTTACGGGAAATAAATAAAAAATATCACCAGGAAAGATTAAACTCGCGATATATTCCAGATTCACAATGGTTTCAATTACACAAAAGAACTGACACTGGAGATTAACCGACTAGACAATTATCCAGGGCGTGGGTGGTAGGTTGGCACTCCACAGGTCTTCGGATGGGTACTCAGCTTTGTCGTGTCTTCAAGCAGAAAAGGGGCCCAACCACGTGTGTCGCCGGTATATATAGGGTCGGCGAGCGGGAGAGAGCTCCCCACTGCAGTGCGTCACTCGTAGCGAGGCTCGCAAGCGCCGAGGCACGACGTCACACACCCCCCCCGTTAGGCCGGGATTTTCCCTAAGGAAAATTCCCTAGCCCAACGGGCGTAGCAGCCCTGAAGATACTCCCTGGAATTAGAGAAAACAAGGGCATGAGTACCTTGAACAAGTGACAACCCTATACGCTAATTAGTGTACCTAAATAATAATGACCCACGCTTGCATTCTTCACGCGTACAACGGCAGTCTGAACTTGAACATAAACATTTATCATTCATAATTCATCACACATACCTACATGTAAATGCCAAGGCCAGTGTAATAGCCCAATAGCAAAGGTAACAATCTATGGAGAAGCGCTTAGGGTAATTATTAGGTAATAATGATTTGTAGATATAAGAACTTGATCTAGCCCTACGACTTAAAAATCTTGGGTTCGGCCTTTGCCACTAGATAAGTAAACTTTTTGAATATAGTTAGGTGTAACAACAGATTTTTCGTAACGATGAACAAAAATAATATAAGCCGCAGACACGACCGGACCGCTCAATGTCAAAGGAAAGAATTTAATAAATATTTTGCTCTAATTAATAACTACAACACGACCAGTAAACACCTTTTGAATGTAAACAATGGTGAATCATTAGTTAGGCATTTATTTATCGGCGCGTCGCTGAGTGAACGCGCGTGCGTCATAACGACAACTAGGTAGGTACGATCTAAATGGTAGGTACTATTCGACTGTTCCGAGCTCGCGACGCACGGTTAATTACTCTGGATGTTTATAAAGTACCTATAATAACAATTTGATTATGGAATTTATACAGAATTAAGAATAACAACAGAACTTCAGAACAAGGCACGGCGAAAAACAATACGCCAATCAATATGCATTTCAACAAATAGATTTGCGGGAAGAAAATACACATGCGAGAATCGAACACCAGACCGATCCGACAACGACTTTTCAACCACTGAGCCATAACTGATAGTTAGATAAACAACAGATTCTTTGTAACAATATAACATGTAATAAACTTTATTACCATTTATAACTGAAACATTTATTCATTTTATGTTAGCATGTTTACATAAATCATCAACACAACACAATACATCATCTTGCGGGCTTCGACTCGAAAACATAAGAACCATTGTTGGCCTTCACAAATGATTATGTAGGTAATTATAACTTAGTATAGATATGCGTCTTACATTGTTGTTTTTATGCTTTTATTATTCTTTGTAATTAATCAACTTTAAATCCTTGATGTGCCATTCTCCTAAAGGTTTACCGGCCATGTCGTTCAGTTTGTATACTAGGGGTGACTTTTTTGAGGCAATCTTACATTTAATAAATTTAGGCGCCAATTTCTTGCCAAAGTATTTATCCTTGTCACTAAGTAGAAACGTTCTGCCCCAAACTGTATCACCGACATTGAATTCTGCCGGTTTACGGTGAAGATTATAAGATGAACAATTTCGTTGGTGGGCCGACAACAAAGCTGAATGTACCTTCTCGGAAATAGAGGATAAGTAGCCTAAAGTTTCGGCATAGCCGTCCCGTGGTTCAAGCACCATATTGGAATTAAATTCCTTGTCAATATACTGAGAACCACATGTTATGACCTCCCTACCAAAAACAAGGAAATTAGGAGAATAACCAGTAACCTCACTAACTGCGCAGTTAAGGGCGAACTGAACCTTAGTGATTAAAGTGTCCCAGATTCGATGATCAGATTCTATGAAAGTTGAAATAGCTGTCATAATGGTTTTGTTGTAACGTTCAACTGAGTTAACGTGGGGAGTATACAACGGTGTAAAATGCAAATTTGGAATTTTATATTTTGACAACATACTTTTAAAGGTTGCGCTAATAAATTGTTTACCGTTATCCAAAACAATAGTAGATGGAATTCCATGCACCAAAAATACATTTTCCTCGAGAATTTTTGTTATCACTTCTGCAGTTGCCCGTTTAATGGGGAAAAGCAAACAATATTTAGAGAAACAACAACTGACCACAAATATAAAAGTGTTTTGTTTTCTGCTGGGGGGCAATGGACCAATCAAATCAATACTAATCGTCTGAAAGGGCTTTTGACATGATTTGGGTTTTCCCATTAGACCTAAATTTGGGTGGTTTTGGTGTTTATGGGTGATACAAGGTTCACATGAACTGACGAACTTGACAACATCGGAGTACATACCAGGCCAAAAGTAATTAAGTGCAAGACGTTTGTATGTCTTAAAGATACCCAGATGTCCAGCAGTGGGCGAAGAATGATTCTCCCTTAGAATGTCAATTCTTTGGTCAGACGGAATAACCTCTTTCCATTGAAATTCTCTAGTGAGAGGGTTTAATGTTTTTTTAAAACAATACAATTTATTGTTTATTACTTGATAGTTAACAAAGGAAGTCGGAGAACTTAAACAGCCTTTATAGATATTTAAATACCAAGGATCATTAGTAGAAACCGGTAAATTCTGATTAGAATTAATATCTATATTTATATCATTAGCAATAGCAGAAACGGGTAAAGAGCGAGACAGAAAATCAGGTAAAACGTTATCGGAACCCCGGTGTGCGTCAGGATGGCTGGACCATGAGAGATTTTGGAGGTTTGAACAACACCAAACTTTTGTACCTATTTTATACTATTTGGTACCAGACATCAAAAATTTTGTACCTCGCTAAAGAGGGAAAACTATTACGAGGAAAGTGGCCAGCCATTCTGACTTCAGAATGGCTGGACCAAACCGGTGTCACCTAGTTGTAGGCGTTATAACTAGTTCATCTTTTCGTTAAAATTTAGTACCTAATTGGTACCTGAACATATGTTTTTCTTATATTTTTTCGATAAGCCGTAAATAAGTTACACCTACAAGAAGAATTCGCACTTGCCCGGTTTTTCTACCCGACTGCGGCGAAGCCCAAAAGGAGTGTTATTTAAGCCAGTAGTGAAAAAATATTGTGAAATTGCATTGAAAATCGAAATACAATCAAAATAGCAACAATTTTATTTTCCCATACAAATAGCGCAAGAGCCCACGACTGCCAGACCTTCGTTATTTTATAAAAGCTGAAAGTTTGCCAGTGCATGTTCCCTACAAAGGTAAGAACGACCACCGATTATAGAGTTTGGGTTGTGGTTACTTTGGAAGTTTGCTCTTGGGCTAAAACAGTTCCTACCTATCAAACATTTTATGCGTGCGTTCAGAAATTGAAATTACATTTAAGAAAACTTGACGACTATGTAGGTGGTAGGTAGTAGTAGTTGGCAGGTAGTAGGCAGTTAAATACTTGTTTTATTTTAATTTTATTACTTATTTTTAAAGCGATCATCATTCTCTTAGCGTTATCCCAGTTTCAATCTAGGGTCCGCTTCCTAGTCGAACCAGATTTGGCTGAATATTAGCTTTTCCACAGAGCGACTGCCTGTCTGACCTCCGCAACCCGAAGGCATAGCGATATTCCATAGGTTAGACTAGTGTAAGTTTTTTTAGAAGGTACTGACGCCCTGTAACGACTGTCCAAGATCTTCGTGACAACCGCAGCCGACAGCTTAACATGTTTTCCGAGGTACGGGACAAGCGATAATTGACAATTCATCATTTCATCATCAATCATCTACTCACGCGTGTATCCCCGAAGGGGTAGACAGAGGTGTAACATTACAGCCACATTTCGCCATGAATTTTAAGGTCCCACATAATAGGGGGCGAGCCTATTGCCACTACCGGGCACATCACCAGACTTCGTGCTGCTAATGAGAACTTGGAAAAACTCAGTAACAATTTTGCCCGACCCGGGAATCGAACCCGGGACCTCCGATCTGCAGTCGCATACACTATCCACTGGACCTAGTAAGGTACTACCTACCTACCTACTACCTACCCACTACCTACCCACTACCTACCCACTACCTACCCACTACCTACCCACTACCTACCCACTACCTACCCACTACCTACCCACTACCTACCCACTACCTACCCACTACCTACCTACCAACTACCTATCCCTTCGGAACGCACGCATAAAATTTTTGATAGGTACTCGTAGGAACAGTTTGTATGGGAAAATAAAATTGTTACTATTTTGATTGTATTTCGATTTTCCATGCAATTTCACAATATTTTTTTACTACTGGCTTAAATAACACTCCTTTTGGGCTTCGCCGCAGTCGGGTAGAAAAACCGGGCAAGTGCGAATTCTTCTTGTAGGTGTAACTTATTTACGGCTTATCGAAAAAATATAAGAAAAACATATGTTCAGGTACCAATTAGGTACTAAATTTTAACGAAACGATGAACTAGTTATAACGCCTACAACTAGGTGACACCGGTTTGGTCCAGCCATTCTGAAGTCAGAATGGCTGGCCACTTTCCTCGTAATAGTTTTCCCTCTTTAGCGAGGTACAAAATTTTTGATGTCTGGTACCAAATAGTATAAAATAGGTACAAAAGTTTGGTGTTGTTCAAACCTCCAAAATCTCTCATGGTCCAGCCATCCTGACGCACACGAACCCCGACGATGACGTTTTTCGAAATTATAGGAAGATAAGCGAACTCCCCATCTGGCTAACCGGCCAGTAGGGTTATTTAAGGTCAAGAACCATTTCAAAGCAGCGTGATCAGTGTAAACAATAAACTTTTTACCATTTTCAACATAACAACGCCAGTGTTCTATAGCAGATAGAACAGCCGCGCGCAGCTCGCGCTCTGTGGCACTGTAATTTTTTTCTTGCTTACTGAGTGATTTGCTATAGTACGCTATGACTCTTTCCTCACCATTTAACCTTTGACAAAGGATCGCGCCAAGACCAAAATTGCTAGCATCTGAGTGTATTTCAAACGGTTGCGAGTAGTCAGGACAAGCCAACACCGAGGAGGAAATCAAACAATTCTTTAGGTTATTAAACGCCTCATTAGCCTCTGTCGTCCAGCAGAAAGGAGGTGCGTTTTTACTTTGAGATGTTAACTTATTTAAGGGTGCAGCAATAGAGCTAAAATTCGGTATAAAACGCCTGTACCACGAGGCTGCGCCTAAAAATCGACGTACTTCTTTTCTATTAGAAGGAGTGGGATAATTTTTCATTGAATTTACTTTATCCGGATCGGGATGCAATCCACTAGAGTCGACAACATAGCCTAAATATTTTAGTTTATCTCTAAAAAAATGACATTTTTCGAGATTAATTGTTAAATTATCGCTTTTTAGTTTATCAAGAATGCGTAATAAAAGAGTAATATGCTCGTTGAAGCTGGACGTGATACAGATTATGTCATCGATAAAACAGAAAACCTAATTTTCAAATTCTGGGCCATAAAATAAAATATCAACTAATCGTTGTTGAGTAGCTGGCGCATTCGTAAGACCAAAAGGCATTCTTTTGAATTGAAATGTGCCACGCGTGGGAATATAAAAGGCTGTTTTGCAACGGTCCTCTTCTTTAATTAATGTTTGCCAAAAAGATTTAGACAGGTCTAAACTAGACAAGTATTTAGCATCTCTCAGATTATCTAAAATTTCCGAAATATAAGGCAAGCTATAAGCATCTTTTTTTGTAACGGAATTTAATTTACGACTGTCCAAACAAAAACGCAGTTCACCATTCTTCTTTGGTGTTAAAATGACCGGATTTGACCACGGGCTTTCGGATCGTTCAACAACATCCTCTGAGAGCATGTCGTCAAGATGCTTTATTAAAATTCTTTGTTTATCGGGAGACATGCGATAAAATCTTTGCCGAATAGGGGGACAATCACCTGTATCAATTGAATGAGAAATAATATTTGTGCAACCGAGACCCCGCTTCTCGTATGAAATATCGGTAAATTTAGAAATAATGTTGTCAGCGGTAGCTCTCTGGTCGACTGTAAGATGATCATAAGAAACAAGATGTGTAGGGGGAACTGCCTGCAACTCCATTACTTGAGCGTCAGACTTGTTCACAATCAAAACAGACTCCAATTTGTTAGGAAATAGGCCAAAGCTTCGCCAAAAATCTATGCCAAGGATAAGGGAATTTTGAATCCCAGGTACAACATGAACTTCTAAGTTAATTAATTTATCCTGAAACTCGAAGGGTAGAAACACCGATCCCAAAGACTCAAATCGTTCGCCGCCTGCTGTTATTAACCTTAAAGGTTTCGATTTATCCAAAACATTGTCTTTCAAAAATAAGTTATGCAAATTATTACCTAAAATTGTAACGCAAGATCCAGAATCTAAAAGACCTGTGGTAGGTATTCCGTTTAATTTTAGAGTAACGTAAGGTAAATATTCTACTTTAGAATTACGGATTGAGGAAATATGATAGCTATTAAAGAATTTTTTTAAAAAGTCCAACCAATTATTCCACTCTGTTTTATTACAATTAGTTGTATAATTTGATTTTCCACAATCCTTATTAACTAGTTTTTTGAAACTGTAGGGGTCGACTTAGATTTACAATTGGGGCAGTCTGGCACCTTGAAACCCTTTGTGCCGCACTTAAAACAGATTAGGTAGTGTGGCTGACGGCAATTACGTAATGAGTGCGAATTGCATCTACAACGCACGCAAAAAGTTTTATTTATATTAGAAGTACTCGATACGGCGTTGACTTGTGGTACAGACTTGTATCTCGATGTACCGGCGACAGAGTTATATTTATTGAAGTGATTATGATTGTAAACATTTTTGTTTGAAGAAAAATTAGAAAACGGATAATTATACGCTAGATCGGGTGCTACAGTATTCTTTGAAACTTTAGGGGGTTCAGAAAATTGCTTACTGCGACTTTGGTAATTTTCGAAAAGACGACAAACTTCGACCAGACTATCAACATCAACAACCTTTGCAGTGAGCAGACAATTAGTGTAACAAGGTCTAATATTATTTAGTAAAATTTCTAGCTTCTCCGAATCAGCGATAGGAGAACTAAGTCGCGAAAACAGACCGTGCATTTTTGCCACGTAAATAGTTATTGATTCGTTCTCGCCCTGTGAGCGCTGACGAATCTCCGTCATAAGCCGATAATCGTAGTTATGCGGACTAAAATCTCGTTTTAAAAGTTCGCAAAGTTCTAACCAAGTCTTTACATTATTTTTAACAGAACGATACCAAACTAATGCGTCACCCGAAAATATTTCAAAAGCGAAAGACAACATCTTGTCATGTGGAATAGATCTACAGGACATAAATTCATCAATTTTTTCAATAAAAGATCTTACACATGATTTACCGTTAAATTTGAATTTACCTAATTCCGAGAAAAGCTTACGGTCGTAATTATAGGAAGTGTTTCCCTCTGCCACTGAGCAATCCGACCGCGAACTCCGGTTCGTGATTAATTGTAATTTCTCATATGAGTCATTAAATTTATTCCACACAGACTCAATTTTTTTAATATCAAAACTGCCGGTATCCACCCTATTCAGTCGATGAAAACAATGGTGAAGCACGGTTTCGACCTTCTGTTGAAGCTCGGAGGTATAGTTTGCTTCCAACATAGATAAGTGTTTATTTGATCTTAATAACGACTTTTCCACTTCAGCCACATCCTCCTCTGGTGGGAAGGGTGAAGATAATATATCCTCCGAGGGAATTTTAACTGAAAGTTTAGCGATTTGTTTGCGGGGATCGTCAGGCTTTGAAACGCCGCGTATTGTGGTCTCATATTCTAATTCCGCTTTAGTTAATAATGAGAAATTTATAATGTAAGCCATTATTACAAAACAATAATAGAAAATCTAAGTATTTACGCCGGTACTAGAAAAAAAAATTAAATATCGCCAGAAAATCGAATACCGTGCTAGAAAAAGCTGAAATACACTAAATTATACAATGGTGTGATGATTGGTAAAGGATAAAAAAATTTCTTAAAGGTCACTCGAAGGTTGAATCACAATATTTTTTTCGCGAACACGAGGCACGTTAGTTCAACGGCTAAGCGGTTAGAACCGGTTGGCGGCTGGGCACGCTGCCCGCGGTGAAACGTGATTTTAGACCGACGTTAATTAAATCACCGTTATGTTATTTGCACAGTTAAATTGCTTATGGCCAACCAAAATAGATAGAAACTGTACCTGTACGCAGTTCACCACACCAGAATATATGCACACACAGGAGAAAAATATACAAGAGAAAAAGAAATTATTTCACTCACCTGTAAAGTGCCAACTTACGTTTTAAAAATATATTTAAAAATTCTATTGGGCGCCAATGTCGCACGAGTGATTGGTTTCCCGGGATAGCCGGGATCGATCACTCGCCGAGCAATTAAAAAGAGATAATTAGGTTGTCTTACGGGAAATAAATAAAAAATATCACCAGGAAAGATTAAACTCGCGATATATTCCAGATTCACAATGGTTTCAATTACACAAAAGAACTGACACTGGATTAACCGACTAGACAATTATCCAGGGCGTGGGTGGTAGGTTGGCACTCCACAGGTCTTCGGATGGGTACTCAGCTTTGTCGTGTCTTCAAGCAGAAAAGGGGCCCAACCACGTGTGTCGCCGGTATATATAGGGTCGGCGAGCGGGAGAGAGCTCCCCACTGCAGTGCATCACTCGTAGCGAGGCTCGCAAGCGCCGAGGCACGACGTCACATCTTAAAGACGTCTTTGAGTGCGTTGGTGAAGAGCTTAGGGGATATTACATCACCCTGCCTCCCCCTCTTCGCAACTCAATGGGGCTGGTTTTATTATCCTGGAGCTGGACGGTCATAGTGGCCGTATCGTACAAACATCTCAACACCTCGATGTAGCGCCAATCGATGCGACACCGCTGCAGAGCATCCAGAACCAGGTTTCGATGGAGTCGAAAGCTTTCTCGTAGTCCACAAAAGCCATACACAGCGGCTGATTGTATTCGTTAATCTTCTGTACAATCTGCTGAACAGTATGGATGTGGTCTACGGTGCTGTAGCCTTTTCGAAACCCGGCTTGTTCCGGTGGCTGGACATTGTCGAGTTTTCCGGCGAGGCGATTTGTTAGGACTCTCGAGAACAATTTGTAGATGTGACTCAGGAGTGAGATGGGTCTGTAGTTTTTCAGCAGGGTTTTGTCACATTTTCTTGAAAAACAGAACCACCGCACTCACACTCCACGCCTGAGGTGTTAGGTCTTGGTGGATAACGGATTTAAATAGGCTCGCCAGCTCTTTCAGAACTGCTGTCCCACCTGCTTTTAAGAGCTCTGTGGTGATTCCGTCATCCCCTGGAGACTTGTTGTTCTTGAGCTGCTCGAGAGCCACTCTTACCTCGCCCTGGTTGACATCAGGGATGTCCTCCGTGTAATGGCGCGTCAGTTGGGCTCTGTGGTCATCATCGCTGGGTCTCGTGGGTTTAGGCATCCGTGATGCGTACAAGTCCTTGTAGAAACTCTCAATTTCAGCGAGAATCTCGAACTTGGAGGTTGCGGTTTTGCCATCCGCAGTATTGAGTTTCGACAGATGCATTCTACCAAGCTGGCGAAGACTTTGGTGCCTTGATTCTGTTCAATCGCAGCCGTAATGGCGCGGGTATTGGAATATCGGAGGTCACGTCGCACCAGCTTCCAGATCTTCCGGTTTAGGTTTCTTCCATCTGTCGAAGACGTCTGCGCATATGACATTCCCCGTCTTTGCCTCATAAGTTCGAGAGTCTCGTGCGAGAGTTTACTTTGCTTGTTAACGCTTTTTCCGGGAAACACCCTTCGAGACACATCCTGTAGCGTTTTGACCACAGCGTCAGTTTTCTTGTCAAGAGTGCCATTGGTTTCCAGCAGTCCGAAACGGTTTTGAAGTTCCAGTTGAAACTTTTCGGATCCTACTGCTATCTGAAGCGCAGTAGGTCTAAGAGTAGACTTCATCATGCGAAGCCTCTCAGCTCAGAAGTCTTTATTTAGAGTGCCTCGGACAAGTCGGTGATCGCTACCGGTATTAAACCTGTTCATCACTGAGACGTCTCTAAATATATACCTCCGATCAGACATGATGAAGTCTATCTCGTTCCTTGTCACAGTATCGGGGCTTCGCCATGTCCACTTTCTATGAGGCTTCTTCTTTAAGAAGGAGTTCATTAAGAAGAGCCCCTGTGACTCCAGAAAGTTGACCAGCATTTGCCCCCTGTGATTTCGGCACCCCACGCCATAGGATCCGATTCTCGTTTCGCCGCGTTCTTGTACTCCTACTTTGGCATTAAAATCCCCCATAACAACGCTGTAGTGTGTCTTAGTGGTATGATGTAGAGCCTTAGTAATGTCCTCATACATGGCTTCGACTATGTCATCGCAGTATGTCGAGGTCGGCGCATATACCTGTACCACCTTCAGGGAGTACCTGTCGGTGATCCTTAATATCAGGTACGCTACCCGTGTCGACACACTGCTGATTTCTACAACGTTGTTGGCGATAGATTTGTTAACGAGGAAACCGACACCGCCCTGAGAGGGCTGATCGCCTTCTCGAAAGTAGAACAAGTTTCCTGACTCAAGGGTTATCGTGTCCTCCCCCTGTCTTCGGACTTCAGACAACCCCAATATATGCCAGTTTATATGACCTAGTTCTACTTAGAGTTCGGTGATGTGTGGTCCAGCCGTAGAGAGCGTCCATTGTACTTAACCAGGGTCAGTTTCTTGTGGTAGCCGTTTGCCGTAGCCCGGAGATTCTTAGCACCCCCTGCCCCGCTGTTACCGCGACCGCTACCGGGAAGTGGGGGCCTATTCGTTGGTGCGCTCATTGGGTGGTATTTGGCCTACTATACTGCGCTGGCCAGACGAGTTGGTATAGGGTTTGGTTTCAAGTTTTCCATCTCTTCGCAAATATATTATTCGCTTTTTTTTTGCAATTTCCTTAGTCGCCTTTTACGACACCCACGGAATGAAATCGGGTAGTGACACTTGTATTCTTTATCCGTCACTACATGGAAAATTTTAATAAGTTCCTAATAATTAAAAAAACAGTGGTATAGCCAATTTATTTCAAATATCAATGTTGTGGGTAGTTTTATATTACTAGAAAGGTCTGCCTTACAACAGAACATAATAAGCATTATTTAGCATCAACACAATCTACTAAATGTATACCACAGGTATATAATGAACCTCATTGATACAACTTGATCCACAGTAGGTATATTATTCTATCCTATATTACTAATATCTCACAACCGATCAAACTACCCACAATATCAATAAGATAATGATTACAACATCTTACATTGTTTCCTAGATGATTCAACAAAAGTACAAGCAACAGAATATTGAAACACAGTGGCAGTTAAATAGTCAGAACCATATCGTACCTAAGCAGTCGTCGAAGGAGAATAGGACGAACTAGCCGAGCCTGTCGACTTATATAGGTACACCTTATTTACACGTTTGACAGTTTTACTGTCAAACGTCATGTCAGTGTCATTTAATTGCCACTATCCTCTTACACATGTAGTAAAACTCCAGTTGTATTCCAATACAATTTATATTTCGGACACACCTTTACACTGTACAGATATTATAATATTTCCTAAGAGCCACCGTCCGTTCAGTACCGTCGCCCGGAATGGAATGCCCGCTCTCGACAACCGCCATTTTGAATTATTTCGGTAGTTATGTGACTCGGACGGGTCAATCGACTACAAATTATTAAATTCCAGTCGATATTAATTTTAATAAAAATGGGGACCTTACACTCGTCCATCCTGACCTCGTGTATGTCCCCATACACGCAATCAAGCAAACTTAACATAAACCTTACACTCGGCGAGAGGGGGCACTTACAATCACATTAAAGAATCCTGTTAACCCAGGATTCTTTAATGTCCAATTCTCACCAATACATTTTATAAATCGCTTATAAAAGCTTACAATCCTGATCAACCCATAAATTCTGACCAATACATTTTATAAATCGCTTGTAAAAGCTTACAATCCTGGTCAACCCATCAATTCTGACCAATACATTTTATAAATCGCTTATAAAAGCTTACAATCCTGGTCAACCCATTAATTCTGACCAATACATTTTATAAATCGCTTATAAAAGCTTACAATCCTGGTCAACCCATGAAATTCTGACCAATACATTTTATAAATCGCTTGTAAAAGCTTACAATCCTGGTCAACCCATCCAATTCTAGCAAGATTGACATTTACCAACAATACCTACGTGTTATAAATGCAATGCTTGCTAACCCATCCAATTCTAGCAAGATTGACATTTACCAACACTACCTACGTGTTATAAATGCAATGCTTGCTAACCCATCCAATTCTAGCAAGATTGACATTTACCAACAATACCTACGTGTTATAAATGCAATGCTTGCTAACCCATCCAATTCTAGCAAGATTCACATTTACCAACAATACCTACATGTTATAAATGCCATTTACCAACAATACCATGTTATAAATGACATTTACCAACAATACCTACGTGTTATAAATGCAATGCTTGCTAACCCATCCAATTCTAGCAAGATTGACATTTACCAACAATACCTACGTGTTATAAATGCAATGCTTGCTAACCCATCCAATTCTAGCAAGATTGACATTTACCAACAATACTTACATGTTATAAATGCCATTTACCAACAATACCATGTTATAAATGACATTTACCAACAATGCCTACGTGTTATAAATGCAATGCTTGCTAACCCATCCAATTCTAGCAAGATTGACATTTACCAACAATACCAACATGCAGTTCCTGCTAACCCATCCAATTCTAGCAGGAACTGCTACACTGCTTATAATAGCTTATAATTCTGGTCAAACCATCCAATTCTGACCAGAATTTTCACATAACAAAATAGACCTTTAATAAATAAAATCATGGCTATATTAACAATTGTATCGTAATTTAGTTAATACGGTTTTACAACCAACAGTGCAATATATCAGCTCATACAATAGTTAGCGCAACATGTGTAAAACACCACTATTACTAACCATTTAATTTTTAGCACAAGTTAACAACATATTATTATCATAGCGACATAATATACACAAGGAATTAATATAAATTAGAATGATAGGCTGTTTTATCACTGCTACAAAAATAAGCCTGTAACAATACAGCTCTGGACTGTACCATTAATACCTAGGTACATTAATATTATTTTAAATTAATAATTTTTGGGAGGGGGGTGAAGTTACTCGCGTTAGTAGGAACTACCATCCTTTCCTAGACCCACCCTACACGTACCCCCAAAAAAAATAACTGTTATCCGGTCAAATGGGCTATCGGCTATTCACCCCAAAGGACAATAAAAGCTACCGCTTAGTCATTAAAAACCTCCACCATAGACAACAACCACCAAAGATTGTGAACTACAACAGAGATCCCATGCTGGTATGGTAGCCGCCGAGACCGTTACGCAGTCAAAATCTACACCAGCTTCTGATAACACCACTGATATTACTGACAATCAACGAAATTTGACTCTTGAAAGCATACTCATAAAACAAAGTGAGACGATCGATCTCCTAATTCAACAAATGTGCTCCATGTTGGACCGTATCACAACTCTCATTATAGAACAACAAATTACTTCTCTAAACCTTGCAACGTGGAACATTAATGGCCTTGCACCTAACTCGCATGAACTTGAAGCATTCCTCCACTCCAACAAACTTGATGCATGCCTTATATCCGAAGCACATACAAACAATCGAATCTAAGCCGAATTTGCATCACCGGATATAGCGTGTATTTTACCTGCCACCCGAATGGCGGAGCTCATGCTGGTTCTGCGATTGTTATTAAAAATAGCATAAAACACTGCCTACCGCAGCCGTACGCGACTAATCACCTACAAGCTACCACAGTGCGCATAGAAGACGGCTATGGTCATATGAACCTCTCGGCCATATATTGCCCACCGCGACATTGCATAAAAGAAGTCATGTTCACAGAATATTTCCAGTCTCTGGGGAATCGCTTCATAGCTAGTGGGGTCTGGAATGCTAAGCACACCTACTGGGGATCACGAGTAACCGTTACAAGAGGTCCAGAACTAAAAAGGAGCGTCAATTCCAATTGACTTATACTATTATCTACTGGTGAACCGACTGTTGGACTTTTATATCACCAAAAATATTCAACCCCTTTACGTTCACATAGTATCAAGCCTCGACGTCTCCTCGGACCATAGTCTAGTGATGCTGATGATAAGCACAACAGTCATTTACTGTGTACTCTATAATGAGAACCTGTAAAATGCAAAAACAGACTAGGGTAATTTTCGTGAATTTCTGGAATCCAATATAATTCTTAAACTGCCACTGAAGAATCCCGAAAACATTGACCACGCGTGCCCATACATCACCAACCTGATACAAGTAGCGGCTTGGAAAAATACTCCCACTCTAGAAACACCCAATCGTAGAAAACTATTTCCAGTTGATATCCGCAGCAAGATATCTGAAAAGCGCAGACTTCGCAGAGTGTGGCAACATTCACGCAATAGAGAAGACAAAACACGACTCAACCGGGTGATCACTGAACTAAGGACTGCTCTCGCACAGGTTGCAAATGCATAGAGTCTACCAAAAGATAAGACAGTCTCGAAAATAAGGAGTACTGCTCAGCAGCATTTCTCGATGTCCAACATGCTTTCGATCGGGTTTGGAACAAAAGCCTATTGTGCAAAATAAAGAGGACCCTGCCCCACACGTTCTACCTTCTTTTGGCATCATATTTAAAGGATAGAACCCTCCAAGTCAAGCAACGCGGCTCCAGATCCCCTCCGCACACTTGCGATTCAGGAGCGCCTCAAGGCTCGGTCCTTGGCCCAGATATGTATAACATATTTACTCACGACCTACCGCAAGCCCCCAAACGTAATTATTGCGACGCCTGCGGATGACGCTGCATTTCTGACATCTAGTAGTGACCCAGATGAAGCCAGAGGGCCCTTACAAATCCAACCAGACCAAACCTATAGCTGGTTGCAAAAATGGCGAATTAGAGCGAGTGCCCCCAAATCGCACCACATCACTTTCATGCCGCTAAAGAAACTATGCCCAACAGCAAATCCCGGTCAAGTACCGCTACCTCAATCTACATGTGTGAAGCACCCGGGCCTCCACTTGGATCAACGTATGACCTGGAAGGAGCATGTAAAACATAAACGGAACGAAGTCAACTTTCGTTTTAAAAAAAACCTATTGTGGTTACTCGGTAAACAATCCGCTCCGTCCCTGAGTAACAAACCCAGAGCCTACAGCTCAGTTATAAAACCCATATGGACTTATGGATTCCAACTGTGGTCCTCAGCCTGCAAATCAAACATCCAATGCCTCCAGAGCCCAAAATAACATCATCAGGACTACAAGTGGCGCCGCCCGGCCCACTCGCAACTCTGAGATCCATGAGTACTTGGAGACGAAAACTTCTAGAGGGGTCATGAGGCAGCTCTTTGTCGTCCCGCTCAAGACGGCATCGCTGCTCACCTCGGCTGTCCTTTCAAAAAGACCGCATCTCATCCTGTCTCAATGATGTCGGTCTATGCGACGATAACGGCATCGTCATCAAGTCAGAGAAAACCAAACTGCTAATAACACACTATACATATTTTCGACCATCAGTAGAGCCAGTATTGTATACACACAACCATTCAAGCTTTCATAATTTATCAAACCGTCAATGTAAACCTATTGAAAAAGTAAACCGTTTTAAATACTTAGGCATGAAAATAGATGAACATTTTTCATGGTCCCATCATTTAGATTACCTTTGTGACAAACAGAGTATTCATCATACAATTTAAAACAGATGTAAAACAGAGTATTACTTGGAAAATTCTATCATTTAAGCTTTAAAGTACCTAAAGGAACATTGAAATCCTTATATAAGTCACTCTAGGAGTCTATTCTCGGTATGCTTTAGATTGCCATGGTCTTACATTCAAAACATATATAAATAAATTAGAATCAATCCAAACAAAGTTTCTTAAACTTCTTGTCAATAATAAAACTAGAAATCAGCATAAAAATGTCTACACAAAATGATTTAAAATTTGTAAAATACTACCAATTTCCCTAAAACATAAATACTTATTGGCTGTAAACAACCATGGCAGTCTTGGGCATAACTTGGAACCAGTTACAAATAATCATAACACCCGATCGATGGCCTCTGGCAAATATATTGTACCAAGAGTGTTTAATTATTACGGTGGTAGAACTTTAAAAACGTTTGCCATATCCGCCAAACAATGTCCCAGAGGACATAAGGAACGAAAATGATGAAACTATATTTAAAAGGAGACTTAAGCAATATTACTTAGATAAGTGCTAGAATTTAAGAGTGAAGTTAGCTATAAGTAGTTATTGTAGTTTTATCTATGTAAACGTTCTAATTTACTGTACGGAGACTGGATCCCACAGTCAAACCGATGACACGGTTTTGTGGGACACTGCACTTTTTCTGCATGAACGTGTGAATGACAAATAATTAAATAAATAACAAATATGCGACGCATTACGGTCGCCGCGACGAGAGCTATGCCGTCGGGAACCCGGTCGATGACGACTCCGTTGCAAGCCGATTTCCTCTTCCAAGCGCTCGACTCCGTCTCGTTACTCTCGTCCCGGACGCTCCGGCCGCAGACGCCGCGATGAGCAGGGCCACGGCTCCGATAGCGAGTGCGACCTCCACAGTCCACCTCGCTGCGCAGTCGACTCCCGCCCAGCTCCTTCGCCATCGCGTCCCGATCCACCGGGCTCCGGCGTCTCCAGGCGTCAGCTTGGTCCATTCCCACCTCGCTCCATTTTCTTTAACTCAGAGACGAAAAGTTCGGTTTGAATTTGTATTTTTAAATAGACGGTAAATTATTATTTTTTTTTGAAAAAAATCGTCTATCTCGAAAACGGTGCGCGTTAGCGCAAAAATAATGAAAAATTCATACCCCTTTATAAAACCCCGGAGCATATTTCTTAGAACCCTTTTCTGACCTTAACATGACCTTGACCCTGGTCCTCCGAACCACTACCAATGATGCACTTTATTTAATAATTAAAATAGACGGTCTTGGAGCTTTCTCCTCAAGACCATGGTTGCACCTTAATGACCTTGACCATACGTTCACGGCACAAGCTAACCATAATCAAGTAGTATTCTTTCCGTAATTATCCGTTACATACACACACAGTCTCCCTTCTATATCCTCGAAGAGCTAGGCAGAGCTAGTTATTGCTATACTCACTTTTGACCAGACCAAAGAAATCCCAACAATACATTGCCCGATCCGGGCATCGAACCCGGGATATGTCCCACGAGAAAATTTATGCCGCGAGACCAACGAGACAGTAATAATCCGTTAGACAATTATTACACTATGAAGAGGGTAATTTTAAATTTGTTAGCGTTGTTACATTGTACGCTGGTAACTAGTTTTCTATTGCAATATATATCTAACAAAAGTTCAAAACTAGGACGAATACAAAATACCCCCATACGCGCACACGTAAAATCATAATTTGAACTAAAACGAATATAAATTAATGTGAGCATGTACTTACCACTTCTGATTTGTAGTAAAACTCCAGTTGTATTCCAATACAATTTATATTTCGGACACACCTTTACACTGTACAGATATTATAATATTTCCTAAGAGCCACCGTCCGTTCAGTACCGTCGCCCGGAATGGAATGCCCGCTCTCGACAACCGCCATTTTGAATTATTTCGATAGTGATGTGACTCGGACGAGTCAATCGACTACAAATTATTAAATTCCAATCGATATTAATTTTAATAACAATGGGAACCTTACAAATATTATGTATAAATACTTGGATATCAGTAATTTCAGCCCAAAGCCTAGATATCATTACATATCTCTCACGTGCAATTGCTGAAAGAGTAAAGGAACATATCGCCGCTGTAAAAAACCGACATATTAATAAGTCGGCTATAGCTGAGCATTTGTTGGAGTCTGGAAAAAAACACGATGATGATCGTCACTATTACTCCAGGATAGTACATGAAGCGGTAGAAATCAAAAATATAACAATTTCAACCGAGAGGATGGATATAGATTATCGGCTTCTAAACACCGCCGCAGTGATAAATCTCAACAGTGTGTAGACGTCATTAGTGAAGTGTGTCGGAGCGCGAACTTAAATAAAGACCAAGTGAGGGTAGGTGCCGAAACCCGCACTGCCACAAGACGGCACTGAGCTCTCGTCAGTCTCTCCGCGACCTCGCTCGCAGCAAGATGAACGTCGGAAACGAATATGTACTTATACCTTAAATAAGTTAATTGTACGCGATTAAGACCCGCTAATTTATTTTGTATGATGTATACAAATCGCGAAAGTTTAAAATCGTCTTTGACTGAATACTTATTGTTACATAAAGTACCTTCGAGGCAGCGATAGCCAAGTGGATATATCAACAAACTGCTATGCAGTGGGCGCACCATTGACTTTTCGGGGTTATGTATGTGCGTATTGAATTGTTAATTATCGCTTGGCCCGTGCCTCGGAGAGCACATTAAGCCATCGGTTCCGGCTATCATGAAGATCTTTGTCTGTGTTTTGTTTGTGTATTATGACGCAATAATACCAGTCAAAATTCACATTATAAATCAAGTTAATAAATAAATATAACTCTATATGGGAGTAGCCTTTTCAAAATAAAAAGTCAACGAGTATAGATGGTTTTCAGGACTCAATTATAACATACGCATAAACAAAGAAAACATGTGGCCAACCTAGGAAATAGTTGGTCATAGGCATCGAATAGCAACCCTACATTATATTAGGGTAGATACTCGATGGCTGCACTATTGGTGCGAAAACTATGCGCAAAATAACTACTAATACGTCCATTGAGCATAACTAATTATTTCCGAGACACATCCAAACGTTTCAGGATTGCAAAGTTTGTTAAAAGACTTTCTCACTCAATCGCGCGAGGATCTTATTGTGTACTAGTTCTATAAAAACCTTGTTAATCACGAGGCTCATTTTAGATTGAGGCAACTGTATTCACAAAGCCTTACTTAAACTCTGTACCCTGAAAGTTCTTGAAAATTCCATGAGACGTGACAGTTCGTTCCTAACATGCTAAATGTTCAATCTAAATTTTGTAGGCGTGAGTGCCAGGTAATTTCACTACTAATGGCGTGAATGTATTCTAAATACCTTGATTTTAGCGCAGTCATCGGTAAACTACGCTAATTATACGTGTGCAAAGCGTGAGGTAATCAAACTGTCAGCGTACTGGTCTTTCCCGAAGATTTGTAGAACATTTGTAGAACATTTTCACACGCAGTCACTACGCTTATTTTTATATGGCTAGTTTTTGTCTAAAGCAAAGTCTAGTGACTGAAAGCAACGAAACCCTCGTGAAATTTATTCATACGATTAAAGACACACATTTGTCGTTTGAATGTTTAATATTTTAAACAGTCTATTCCTTGGATTAACAAACAAAATGACAAAATGAAAAATACATTACATTACTGAACAAAGCTGTTTAATGCAATTCTTATCTATTTGATAATAAAAATATATTGGACTATATACTTTCTTTTAATATATATGTTAATAGACCAGTCAAATATCGTCAGGTGTCGATGAGGAGGGAGTAAAACTATGTAACTAAAAAAGTGATGAATATGAGAGTTGAGGGACATAAAGCAAGAGGGAGACCAAAGAAAAGATAGATGGATTGTGTGAAGAATGACATGAATGAAAAGGAGATGAATGTTCAGATGGCATTTGATAGGGGAGAATGGAAGAGAAATATACTGCGTCAACCCCAAGTAGTATGTGGACAGGGCAGGCAGAAAAAGAAATCCAGTCAAATATCGCAATAGTCTAACTTTCTAATATTTGCGACATTGTTTTGTGCCTGTTATCCCTAATCGACTGCAAGGTTTGCGTAGTGATTTAAGCAGCTGCCTCGACGACGCTTGACACTGCGCCGAGTGTTGTGGGTTCGATTCCCACACGAGACAACACTTTGTGTGATCCATAAATTGTTGTTCAAAGTCTGTGTGTTCTTTGTGTCCGTTGGTTGTATGTTTGTAAAGTCCCCCGCGACTTAGGATTTATTCCTAGTGCGGGAGTTCTCTTTAATAAAAAAAAATTGCACGCTTAAAAAAAAGAAAAGAAAGAAATAGCTAAGGCTACACGTTGAATTCAATTTCGAATTCCAAGCAATAACTGGAAACAATTTGATTATCACGCACACATTGTTTAATGTTACCGTTGCATACTCTAGTTTTATTGCTTGAGATGGAAACTGAACCTAATTTCCATTCTCCCGGAGAACCACCTCTACTTAAAATAACAATGCTGGTATAAAAGTTATACAGAATTCTTGCATGCTTGCCAACGTAAAACAAGTAGCAACTCGAAGAATTCGGTTAAAAAATTCTTTCTTCAGGTTGTCTCTCATCTTTTCCCCGATTCAAAATCTTGAGATGTCTAACATATAACACTTAGTTATATTGATCTTGAATTGTAAATAAATAACTGGTATCTAGTCCAATATAGGAAGACAATTGCTTATAATATTTATTGCATCTTCACGGCCATTTTGATTTCTATTGACACACAATATGGGGTCACAATATGGCGCGACAATTCCGTTAGGACTAATATTATTTTTAAACACAGCTTAGTAAATACGTCGTGTTCAAAAGGCAAACAAAAATTGAGATGTAAAACACAATATACTTCACCGAAAATACTTACGCGTTTGCCGTGCAAACACTTATACACGTATAGTATTACGTGCGAAATACTTGTTAATACATTTTATTTAAAATAGATGACAACAAAACAGAAATTCGCAAATGTTTGAAGTACCTAGTAATAGAAGCGCGGAGTACGTTACGCGCCTGCCTGGTTTTATTAAATGCTCATAGTGAGCTTCGCAGGAGCAAATGGTTCTCCGGAGTCTAACTATAAGTGTATTATGGGCTTAAGTCGTGGTGTCTGGGTCTATGAGATGCTCATAGCTGGCTTCGCGGGAGTAGATAATTCTGCGTAGTCCAACCATAAATTGTATTATTGGTCTAAGTGGTGCTCGCCAAGTCTACTATGAGTGTTTTATTAGCAAAAGTACGCGTATAAAATGAGTCCTTTTCTGTGGTTGTAAACTTCTACTAGCCGGAACCACTACAAGACTACATTTTGTTACTTAAATTATAGAACTAAGTAAAATAGACAGTTACAGATCTTTACAATTTTAGTTGTTTTCTAAATGTCTTGTTGGATGAGCAACAGCATAAGAATTCAAATCATTAGTTATTATTGAGAGGCGCAGTGTATATGCAGAACATATCATTGACTGCTGCCGCTTGATCTCGTCAATCGATTTCATCCAATTTATGCTTTATAGCTGATCTCGATGATATCGATATCAGTGATATCGATATCTGTGAGATCTCGAAAAATAGATCGAGATCTCGCGGATTGCATTTGCGATTTAAGTAAATATACTCAGCAGTGCGACTTAAAACTCACGATATACGTATGTAATTTTTTGATGTCATGTCAATTTAAGGCTACTGATTGGTAAAAAAGTTATTAATAAAATGAGTTAGATTCACTAGTTCATTATTCTTTAGATACCAGTTATTTATTTACAATTCAAGATCAATATAACTAAGTGTTATATGTTAGACATCTCAAGATTTTGAATCGGGGAAAAGATGAGAGACAACCTGAAGAAAGAATTTTTTAACCGAATTCTTCGAGTTGCTACTTGTTTTACGTTGGCAAGCATGCAAGAATTCTGTATAACTTTTATACCAGCATTGTTATTTTAAGTAGAGGTGGTTCTCCGGGAGAATGGAAATTAGGTTCAGTTTCCATCTCAAGCAATAAAACTAGAGTATGCAACGGTAACATTAAACAATGTGTGCGTGATAATCAAATTGTTTCCAGTTATTGCTTGGAATTCGAAATTGAATTCAACGTGTAGCCTTAGCTATTTCTTTCTTTTCTTTTTTTTAAGCGTGCAAATTTTTTTTATTAAAGAGAACTCCCGCACTAGGAATAAATCCTAAGTCGCGGGGGACTTAACAAACATACAACCAACGGACACAAAGAACACACAGACTTTAAACAACAATTTATGGATCACACAAAGTGTTGTCTCGTGTGGGAATCGAACCCACAACACTCGGCGCAGTGTCAAGCGTCGTCGAGGCAGCTGCTTAAAGCACTACGCAAACCTTGCAGTCGATTAGGGATAACAGGCACAAAACAATGTCGCAAATATTAGAAAGTTAGACTATTGCGATATTTGACTGGATTTCTTTTTCTGCCTGCCCTGTCCACATACTACTTGGGGTTGGCGCAGTATATTTCTCTTCCATTCTCCCCTATCAAATGCCATCTGAACATTCATCTCCTTTTCATTCATGTCATTCTTCACACAATCCATCTATCTTTTCTTTGGTCTCCCTCTTGCTTTATGTCCCTCAACTCTCATATTCATCACTTTTTTAGTTACATAGTTTTACTCCCTCCTCATCGACACCTGACGATATTTGACTGGTCTATTAACATATATATTAAAAGAAAGTATATAGTCCAATATATTTTTATTATCAAATAGATAAGAATTGCATTAAACAGCTTTGTTCAGTAATGTAATGTATTTTGCATTTTGTCATTTTGTTTGTTAATCCAAGGAATAGACTGGCTATTTTAAACATTCAAATGACAAATGTGTGTCTTTAATCGTATGAATAAATTTCACGAGGGTTTAGTTGCTTTCAGTCACTAGACTTTGCTTTAGACAAAAACTAGCCATATAAAATAAGCGTAGTGACTGCGTGTGAAAATGTTCTACAAATGTTCTACAAATCTTCGGGAAAGACCAGTACGCTGACAGTTTGATTACCTCACGCTTTGCATACGTATAATTAGCGTAGTTTACCGATGACTGCGCTAAAATCAAGGTATTTAGAATACATTCACGCCATTAGTAGTGAAATTACCTGGCACTCACGCCCACAAAATTTAGATTGAACATTTAGCATGTTAGGAACGAACTGTCACGTCTCATGGAATTTTCAAGAACTTTCAGGGTACAGAGTTTAAGTAAGGCTTTGTGAATACAGTTGCCTCAATCTAAAATGAGCCTCGTGATTAACAAGGTTTTTATAGAACTAGTACACAATAAGATCCTCGCGCGATTGAGTGAGAAAGTCTTTTAACAAACTTTGCAATCCTGAAACGTTTGGATGTGTCTCGGAAATAATTAGTTATGCTCAATGGACGTATTAGTAGTTATTTTGCGCATAGTTTTCGCACCAATAGTGCAGCCATCGAGTATCTACCCTAATATAATGTAGGGTTGCTATTCGATGCCTATGACCAAATATTTCCTAGGTTGGCAACATATTTTCTTTGTTTATGCGTATGTTATAATTGAGTCCTGAAAACCATCTATACTCGTTGACTTTTTATTTTGAAAAGGCTACTCCCATATAGAGTTATATTTATTTATTAACTTGATTTATAATGTGAATTTTGACTGGGATTATTGCGTCATAATACACTTAATCGAATAAATCAAACTACATGAACTAGAATCGTATATCCCCTTTAATGTGCTATTTATGATGTTTGTGCGTGGATTATCCCGATACATCAAATTAAACTCCAAAATTAGCTTGTTTGTTCCATCAAAATTGTTTGCATTTCACATAGTTTAAATGTATCATGTGAGTCCCTATGAGTCCGTGTGGTGACGGATTAAGAATACGGAATGTCACCAACCCATATTATCCCATGGGTGTCGTAAGAGCCGACAGAGGGAGCACATTAAGCAGGGAACGGCTGATGATGATGATGATATGTATCCTATTTGCATAGTAATGTTTTTTCAATCCGTTTGAATTAAAATATATTTTTAATCAAATTTGAGCAGAAAGCATTTATATTCACCGAATATAAATGCTTTGAAATATATGCAGGGTGTCACAAGACCCATCACCAAGCCGAAGTCTACTCGTTGTGGACATCATGCCAAGTCATACTAACCAAAAATAATACCTGGGAAACTATTTTTTTTTAGTCTTCACGTTTTTTAAACCGCAATTAAAAGCGCGCGTGTTGTAAATGCTTATCCATGGCGTCATAGGGCATCTAAAGAACATATTAAATGCATCAATTTTGTACCTAATTAGAAAAAATCCCTACTAATTTTGAGCCTCAATATCTCCTGAACCAGTAATTACTCAGGTATGGTGCCGAAGTATAAAATGTTCGTATTGATTGGTACAACATGGGGTTTCAATTATCGTTAAGGGTACGGACATAAAAACAACAAAACAACAACACGTCGTGATTCCCTGAGAGAACTTTTTAAGGAAATCAACATTTTGACAGTGCCCTGTCAAATTGTATTTAATATGTAAAAAAAAAGAATTGAAATAATGATTGAAAGTAGCCTGGGCCCTGTGTCTCTGGGTTTCTTGCCGCCCTTTCCTATTGATTTTACAGGTACGAACGCGGCTGAGGTTTTAGATACAACGTATGACGTGCAGAAGAGATTTGTAATGAATCCAACTTGAATAAACATACCTATTTGACTTTAATTTTAACTTAACAGATTTTTCGTCGTTTTGAACTCAAAAGCAAAAAATAAAAATCGTAATTAAAAAAAAATAAAAAACCCAACTGCAGTGTAAAAAAAATAATTAAAAATTTAAAAAACACGACTGCCCTGCAAAAAAACGAACTAAAAAGTTAATAACAAGTTTAATTTTAAAATTTTCATTGCAGTCGGGGGCCGTTTTGTGGAACACCAATTTAACAGGTCCCCCGACTGCAATGAAAATTTTAAAATTAAACTTGTTATTAACTTTTTAGTTCGTTTTTTTTTATTGCAGGGCAGTCATGTTTTTAATTTTTTAATATATATTTTTTTACTAAGTAAGATCTAGGTTTTCAACTAGTACTACAGTTCTAGCTCTTAATAAAAATACATTATGTCTACGACATGTATATTCAACTATGTATCGACGTAGATGTTAAGCGAATCAATTCAACCTCCATGAATCGGAATTTAATCAAAGCAGGCAAATATTGGCTCTACGTGCAACCAACTAAGTTCGTGCGACCGGTATATAATCTCGTTAAACTAACTGCTTCACCACCTTGTTATTGCTAGGGTGACAAGGATTTCCACATGATATAGAACTGGTTGTACTTATAGGTATAGTAGAAGTATTGCTACATTAGAAAGCTTACACTGTATAACGAAATAGATTGGTTGTTGTGATTGGGTTGCTTAGTCCAGAGTCAGATCCAAATTACAAAATTAATGAGAAAACATGCGGTTTTGCGTTCTTTTTTCCGCGTTTATTTACGTTGCCGCGTTGTTTAATGCAAAAAAAGCTAAAAGTTTTGTTTAAATCCATTTCTGCACTAAAAATAAATCCTGTATTGCAGAGGACTTTACATACAACCAACCAACGGACACAATACATAGTGCATACCCAGACTCACGAAACAAGTATAATTATACATCACACGAATTATTGTCTCTTATAGGAAGCGAACACTCGGCGCAGTGTCAAGCGGCGAGGCGGCCGTTTAAACCACTACGCTAATCGTGCAGTATTAGATAAACTTTACATATTAAAATAAATAAAATAAAAATATGTTTATTGCCGAAAATAAGGAATTTACAAAAATATTACCTGTAGCCCCACACTGGGCAAGCCTGTCCTGAGGGTACCACAATCATAATTACATTAGATACATTAGGTACTTATCATATACAAGGGTTCGTAGTGACAATAATAGTTTAGTTTAAATACATTTTAAATATAATGGAGTCGTATGTGATGTGTATAAAACGTGTGTACAAGTGTAAGAGTGTCTTTATGCAAAAGTTAAGTAGAATGTAGTGTGCAATTATGTAAAATATGTATGTAGATAACTATGTGATGTGCAAGTAAAATTCATGTAAAATTGACCTACTGTGTATTACAATATATAATATATACTAGGTACTGTAGGCTTATTATGGTATTTTTTTTGCGAAAATGTTGAGTAGTACACGATAGATGTATCAAAAGCTTTTCTGTGTCATCGTAGGAAAGATAGGAGAGCCATTTTGTCATAAGTCGCGTTGTTTCTTTTACCAAACAATATTTGATGTCGCACGTACGGGTTGTTTTATTGTACAGTCAACAACAAAAGTAGATGATCAAAATCAGAAATTCAATACTAATGAACGGAGTTCGCGTCAGAACTGTGTGGCGTCGAAGTAATCAAATAATAACAATAATAAAAAAATATTAATTTTCATACATCACAAAAATATACATACAGTTCTTAAAAAGTAATTTAGGTAAAATAATGAGGTGCCTGTACTAGGGTAAACTTGTGCCACAGACATTAAATGCACTTACAGTAAGTGATTTTGTTCAGAGTTATGAAGTCATCACAATATTTATCATAAACATGTTCAACGTAATGATTCTAAATAAAAATAAAAATATACCTACTTATAATTATTTTAAAACTAATATGAAACCTATAGTTATTTGACCACAGTCAGCTGATCTTCGGTCTGATCATATTTCAATGTTTGTAAATACTGATAGACGCATTGTTTCGATCTTACATAACTTAGGTCATAAATAGATGTTTCTTTGTTTATTTCGTTCTAAAGATAGGGACCCAGAAATGAAAAAAATCTATGAATGAAGACAAACTTTGATTCAGAGCTTGAACTACAGACAATATCTTTCCGTCTCTTGGTGTTAGTAAGGTTGGCGTTGTACGTAAGCGCAGTGTGCTGTTTTAGTACAGTGTACAATATAAACAGTTGACGAACCGTTAGCACTTTGCATGATTCATACAGAAGGTTTGTAGAGAATCGGTAAGGTCGGCGAGTGGCCACTTTAAGAAGGGCTCTTTGCGCTCGCTCTATAGAGAGCATAAGAGATTTTCCTATACCTCCCCAAGAGGTAATGCAGTATTGGAATATGGACTGACACAATGCCTTGTACATCTGTATAATGAGGTTATGATCTAAAATAAATCGAAGTTTTTTAAATACAAATAATAGTTTTCGTAGCCTAGATGTTAAAGCGGCGATATGTTGTTTATAGGAAAGGGTTTCGTCCAATATAATGGTCCAATAAATGAAGTGATTCAAAAGTATGTGATTGTAAATTATACTAATCATTTACTACTAGTACAGCTGCCATATATTCGTGATCAGTTTTGACTCCAAAAGTTATAAACTCAATGCACACCATAACTAAGAAGTGAAAAAAATGTTCAAAACTAGTTAACAGTTAAAATCAAATATAAATGATGAAACTGAGGCCACGTAATCATGAGGCAAATAATTTATCCATAGGTACTTATTTTTTAATTACCCAGTAATTTACTTTTTTATGTTTTACGGAAAACTAGCTGAATTGAATAAACATTTGGATATTTAATATAATTTTTTATTGACTTACGCCTTTATCCCCGAAGGGGTAGGCAGAGGTGTAATATTACACTCACATTTCGACATGAATTTTTAGGTCCCACGTAATAGGGGGCGAGCCTATTACCGCTACCGGGCACATCACCAGACTCCGTGCTGCTACTGAGAATTTGGAAAAACCCAGTAACACTATTCGAATCGAACCCGAGACCTCAGATCAGCAAACGCATACGCTATCCACTAGACCACGGAGTCAGTCACTGTACCACAGAGGCAGTCTTTGTATATTCAATATAATGATGTCAAATTTCATCCAATTGAACCCCGAAAAAAGCATATGTTCATTAAAAATCATCATAATTGAAAACCTTTACTATTTATTGTGTTTTGTTTTTTGTAACTTCTGTCAAATGTTTAAGAGAAGCTGATGTGGTACAAAACGATAATTCAATAAATATTATTATCTGTTCACACATGAACGTGCCATTTCAGCGATATAATCCTACGTGAGTATTTACCGCAACACAGATTGTTCGTCATTTTTATTAAATTAAGAAAAAATCACGTATTCACCTAAGGCATATACCGCTGCGATGGCACCTTTCACACAGCACACAACTGTAAAGTTGTGTGTGTATACATAGGATAAGTTTAGTATATAAAATCATGTAGAATAAGAAATAAACCAGTCACAAGTTGAATCCGACTTTGACTCAATACCCTTCCCACACCTCTGACGGTGGCCAAGACACCTTTAGCCATCAATACCGATCAGCTCGATGAGTCTGTTGAGTTGGCCGTCAGAAAACCATCTCCACCATACCTGGTTCCTACCCACACTTATCTATATAAGTATATATAAATACGTATAGTAGGGCTAGGATCTAATAGGGATTGTAGGGACATATAGGATAAGGGTCTTAGGCGCGTACGAATCGTAGGTCTGTATCACAGAATACCACAGAGCACCAAGCCTATACGCATTATACGCTAGGTACAAGTTAGAATAGGTTTAGGATACATATAGGTATAAGGGGCAGGATAATTAGGAAAGGATATTGTAGGTGATAGGCTATGACTCTAGGATAGTGTAGGTTAACCAAGTTAGATTAGTCTCTTAGCATTAGGCATTCCTGTACAGCAGGGTTAATAGCGTGGGGCTGATAACCCGCTGTTCATTATCTTTGCATGTTTGTGAATTTATGTCAATGTTCAAAAGTAGCTGATGCGATACAAATTATAACTCAATGATTGCTTTTGCCTAGTCGGCTTCAATATATGTATAAAAACCGAAAGTAGATTGATATTTTTATCTTTAGGGCATTATTTATATTGACTTCGCGCTTTTGTCACACTGTTAGCATTGAGTTCTGTTGGAATAGTGCAAAAATCCAAGTATCGAAACTCTTTAATGTCAATCTGTAATTCGGATGTCACGTACAATATATAATTTTTAATTTAGAATACAATATTGATGAATTTTACTGATCACGAATACATGGCAGCTGTACTAGTAGTAAATGATTGGCATAATTTACAATCACATACTTTTGAATCACTTCGACGCCACACAGTTCTGACGCGAACTCCGTTCATTAGTATTGAATTTCTGATTTTGATCATCTACTTTTGCTGTTGACTGTACATATACGTGTCTTTATATGGACTAAAACGTCTGGCAAAAGAAGAGTTTACTTTAAGTGCTTGTATTTTAAAAACACGCCGTTTCAGTAGATCTGCATAATCTACGGATGTAATAACAGTTTTGTGGACATTGATGACTGTCTTTAGGATAAAGAGTTGGCGTACATTCAAGATCTTACTTTCCTCGTAAAGTATCGCTGTTGGGTATCGGAAAGGCTTTTTAAACATAGTTTTTAGTACTGATTGCTGAGATCTTTCGGCTTCGATCATTACAGTTTTTGAGGCACATCCCCAACATGCTATGCAATACGTGAGTATTGACTGGGTCAGAGCGAAGTACACCATTATCTATACATCTACAGATGCTGTAAAGCGAAGCAGTTTTAATATGTTTGCCGATTTACAGACTCTGAGAGCGAGGCTATGTGCTCCCTGAAGTTGAGTTTGTGGTCAATTATAACTCCAAGGTATTTGAATGAGTTTGAATTGGTCAGTCTTGTACAGTTGCATATAATGTCCTGGTTTGAACACTTGTGTATCGGAATGGTATAATTCATGCCGGGGCCTGATGCACTAGTTTTGTGGAAGCAAATATATTTTGTCTTTCTAGCATGCAGTTAGAGTGAATTCTCATTGCTAAATTTTCTTGGCTCATTTGTATGGTGTTTAATATGTTGTCTGCTAGCTTTTGTCCAACAGTGGAGAAGTATGCATTACATAGGTCTAAGCAATGCTTGGGACTTGAACTGCCATCCAGCTTCATGAGTTTATTTGGCTCTTTGTTCGTCTTCGTTAAGTGGCATACGTCTTTTATAACTTTCCACATTTTCTTGAGCTGTTTTGTGCTCTTAGATAGCTCCTTATTTTCGTGCTCTGTTTTTAATTTGCGTAGTAATTCGTTGCAATAATTCCGGTAACGCGTGTATATTGTGTGTAAGAGTTCATCCCGTGGGAACTTTCTTGTTTTCATATGGAGTCTGTCTCTATGCTGCATGCATCGGATTAGACCAGGTGTAATCCAGGGTTTTATGTTGTATTTGGAGTGACTTATGTGAATTTCACGTGTGTGCCTGTTGATAACATCGGTGAGTCTATTACAAAAGCCTGATGTTGATTTATTCGTGTCCTCGGTGTCGGGTACAAGCGACCAGTCCGTTACCATTAGCTCTTTTTTAATGTCTTTTACGTCTTTTCTCATGATTATCCTCCTGTGAACCTTGTCCTTTTTCTTGTTGTCAGACAAGGCGAGTATTACAAAATCGTGGTCGGTTATGTCTGAAGAACACACGATACCCATTGCGTTTTTAATAGTGTTCACAAAGATGTGGTCGAGGCACGTGTCTCCCCTTGTAGGTTTCGTAATTGCGGGATAAAGCCCATGTTCCGATGTGAGACATAGATATTCAATATCCTGGCTGCTTATTGCTGAAAGGGTATTTATGTTGATGTCTTCAGCAAGGATTAAGGTTGTGGCTTTATTTGATGTGTTTGCCAGAACTTCGTCAAGGGAACACAAAAAGTTATATGTATTCTTAAACGAGGGGGGACGGTAAATGCCAAGGATAGTAAGTGAATTTTGTAGAGTTATTTGCAGACAGTTGGCATCATTAATGCCAGGTTCTGTCACATGCGCATGTAATGTATCCCTGACATATACCACCACTCTACTATTCTGGTTGATTCTAGTCTTCGTAAAATAACTAGCGTATGACGGCAATTGTGGTATTGTAGAACATTCATCAAGCCAGCACTCTGTAAGAATGAGAACATCAAAAGAGGTATCAAATCTATTCAGCGTTACAAGCAAATTATTGAAATTTTTGTTTAGGCTCCTTATATTAACCGATAAAATTTTGAAGTTGTACTTTGATGTAACTACTGTTTGAATTTGTTCAGGCGCTTGTATCGAGTGGCAGCGTATACCCTTTGAGTCTAGTTCATCAGATATGTTTTTACTAGTCATTGGCAAAAAATACACGTATCGAGGTAGTTTTATTCCAATATTGACGGGCATGATCGCTGCCAAAAGTTACAAGCCATGAATTAATGTTTAGGGATATGTTCATCAGCAACACGAGCGTGTAGTCAAAATGGTATGAAGTGCTGATACTGTCACCAGTAAGTAGTATGTTGCAGCAATAAGGAGCTGTAAAGTTAGCCCACAAACTTAATTTGAAGTCGGTTATTAGCATTAAATACGACAATTATTTAGTTAGCTTAACCTTGTAATAAATTAAATACGTAATAATATAATGTAAGGATATAACAATGTGTGTACAGTTTAATATGGTATTTGGAGTGTCATTATAAAAATATATAAAATAAGAATTATATATAATAATAGAATTGTGTATGAATAGTATGTATGAAGAGTAGAATCGTGTTTTAGCCTTCTGGACGTCCAACGCTTTATAAAGAAGTTTAATAGCTATGTAACAAGTTGTAGTAGATATTTGATGAGTAATAAGTAAGATAAGTTAATATAATAATCACAGTGGTTATAAAATATATGCGTTGAATACGCTAGAGTTACCGGTATACAATAATATAATCCACTAGGCATCAATCGCTGCGATAAGCTATAGTTATAGAAGATATACGTTACGTGGGCATACAATTTCATTAAAGTATAAAGCGGTAGAAAAGTTGCATTAGACTTGGCAGCCATCCTGGTTACTAGGCAGTCCGGTGGTATCGGTCGTGTCCGCAGAAGGGGGTCCAAATTGTTCGTCGATGTTCGAATGTGCTCGAATTGTGATCGCTGGAAGCCTTTCTGCTTTGCGAACAAATATTGTGCCGTTACGCACCCAGCAGTAACAAAATCCATAGAATTGGGAACGTAGTCGTGCTTCACGAAATAACGCCCTGTTGCTGCTAGATAAGCGTTCATTTATGTAAATTTTAGACGACGTTCCCGTAATGATATCATCAGATGTAAGCTATCGTCTGACTTTCGCAGCTTTTAGGAACTCGGTGCGTGCGGAGCGACGGGTAAGTCTCAGGACAATTGACCTTGGTTTACCGACCATATTCGTGCGACGTGGGCCTACGCGGTACGCCTCATTTATATCGGTTTCTGATATCTGGACTCCGATTTCCTTCGCAGTTAGCATCATGATGTGGGTTAAGCTTTCATGGTTTTCCTCCGGGATTCCAATTAATTCAAGCGCAGATTTCATATTTAGCTGCTCCCAAAGATTTAGCTTATATTGAAGGTGTAATACGGAATCTTTCAGTGCCGTTATTTCGGTGTCTTTTTAATTACTGTGTTGAAATCTTCTTTTTCTTTGATAATTTCAAATCGATAGCCGTGTTTTGTTGCTTTAGATCGTCCAGTTGCTGCCTTAAAGAGCGGATTTCGGATAAAAGAAGTGACTTCTCTGTGTGAGTAGCTTGTTGAAGATCTAGGTCTCTCTCGTAGTTGGGACTCCCGGTTATGTTAGGGTCGGATGGACTACCCACACGTGGCCTCTTTTGTCGTACAGACACTCCAGAGGGATGTGTGTCCAAGAGAGCTTGTTGAATATCCGGTTCTGATTGATTCCCACTTGAAATTGTATTTGTTTATCTATATAATTATGTTTACCTAAATAAATATATAATAACAAATGTATTATACTTATTAAAATGTGAACTATGGTGCCTGTCGAAACTGCAATATTAACTACAAAATCGTGACACATTTTGCCATCTAAATATTTTCATACCTCTTCTTCAAAGCTGTTTCTTCGTGACAATCTACTAAGAGATGTTAACTTTTTCTTGATCAAACGCTATGGATAAATTATAAGAATGTTATACGGGTCCAAATCCCATAGGGACTTATTATAAGGGTAGACCTATTTGTTCTGCATTTATATGAACTTGTCGCGACCATGGCTTAGGTAAGCTGCTCAAAACGTCTACGTCAGATAAAATCTTTAAAGGCATATTTTATGTTTAAAACTAAATGCTTTTTGTTTCAATAGCTCTTTGAGCTATAATAGGTTCAAACTTTAAGCACGAGAATACATTTTTATTAATTTATTATTTATTACAGTTTAGAGCCAAGTGAAGAAGACAGAGCTGCATACCAGGTGTTCAAAGAAGCATACGAGCATGGCAAGGCACATCCAAAGCAGTGTAGACAGAGATACCCAATGTGTATCTTTAGCGAGTCACTGTTGTATGATGTCATCAGATACTTGTTACGTCATCCAGCACTTTAGTCAACAATGCTTTTTTATTAGTTCTTTATGTTAAACTGTTCTCATTAATATAGCTTGGGTTACAGCTGTGTGTTTTATTTGATTTCCTTTCATCATCATAGGTCTCATTTAGATGTCTATAGTAGATTATTTATACAGCGTCCGAAGAGTTATCGCACTTTTTTGGAAACACCCATGGGAGCGTCAGCAACGACCATATCGATGGCAAGCCAAGCCCTGAGTTCCTTTAGCTATACCATTTTAAGGTAACTGTATTTTTTACATTCTTTGCTCAGGTACTTAATCAGCATTGCTATTCAGCGTAAATGAAAGTAAGTTGTTACAAATTCTGAAGTATATTTTATTAAAAAAAAAAAAATTATTATTTAACTGTCAAAAACCACATATCAGACAAATTCAAAGCAGATTGTTCATTGCTGTGTCCAGTGTACTATTTGTTGCCAATTCCAATTGGACCTGAAAGGGTTGAATTTTAATCTATATTTTAATGTTTCAGCTTTTTGACATTAATTAGGCACATTAAATTATATTATTTATACACACATTGTGAAATTTATATTATTCTGTACAGTGTTTATTTAATGGTTATTAAAATATAAATATTTCAAAAGCAACAACAGTTATGCCAATCACGTAGTCAGTGTGCTAAAAATAATATAATTTCCTATAATATGTTGCTGATAGATTTGAGGATTAATTTTTAACAGAACATCGAGCATTCCTCATTTCTAAATTTGTCGAATGGAACAAGGACCAGTGCCAAATCTCGCTTAGAACATTTGACGATATTTTTAGCGAATGTTCCAAACAGAAAAAAGCAAGGCAAGAATGCTCATTGCAGGTGAATGTTTAAATGTATCAGCACCATTGGTTTTAGTATATTTATAGGTATAATTAGTTATACATGAAACTGATAAATAATTATACTTATTAGTAGGTATAATTAGTTATATATGAAACATATAACTAATTATACCTATTAGTATAAAACATATATTTTTTACCATCCTCCAAGCGTTTTCCCAGTCGCATCCCGGAGTCCACTTACTAGTTTAAGCGGATTTGACTGAATATTAGCTTTTTGCGCCTGCCTGTCTGACCTCCGCAATCCGAAGGGATAGCGATATCCCAAGGTTTAGACCAGGGTCAGTTTATTTAGAAGGTACTGACGCCCTATAACGACTGTCAGCGATCTTTATGGCAACCGGGACCGACGGCTTAACGTGCTCTCCGAGGAACGGATCAAGCGATAAATAACAATTTAATACGCACATAACTCCAAAAAGTCATTGGTGCGTGTTGTGGATTCGAACCCGATACACTCTGCATGGCAGTCTGTTGGTATCTCCAGTAGGTGATCACTGTTTTTTTAAATATATTGTGGTAATTTAGCATTAAAAATGAATGTTTGTTTATTATACTAAAATACGCGTACTTGATAAGTATTTTGGGTCGCCCATGTGCAGAAATATAAGTTTTGACTGAGATAAGATAAATAAGTAAATTTAAATTCCTGGAAATATTAGCATGAATAATATATCAAAGTTCTAATAATAAATTAATAGTCCCTTAGACTATGACTTATGCCGCGTTGATTGGTTAAACAAACAAGGATAAAAAAAAATGTAATCCGTACATTTACATTTGCCAAGCAAAGGAGAACGGCTATTCACAGTGAAAACCCGCATTTCAAGAGCTTGCATATATATATTGAGAATCTAAAATATCGTACTAAAACTGTAAGTAAAAAGTCATTTCTAGACTTTTCCATTAGCCTGATCAAATGAATATCCAGGATTAATTTTGCGTTCATCTAAAGTTGGGGTTACATGAATCTGCTTTCGTTGACGAACAAAGAGTACTGATAGCGGTTCTACCACAATGTCCTAGCTTTTTAACATTGGAGCTGGGGCCATTTGTCTATTTCTCGTTTTTTACCAAACACTCAACAAAGAAAATGAATGTTATTACAAGCAAAAGTACTAAATTTTATTAGTATGGTTTGAATATAGTTTACTATTAAATTACTTTTTCTATTGTCCGTGGCGTGATGAATTAAATATACTAAATGTGACTATCCTATTTAATTTCATCAGTGTCGTAAGAGCCGACTAAAAGAATCACGAAACCGATAGCATATTTGGGAAGAGATGAAAACTTGACATCAAATCCTTGCCCAACCCGTTAGGTACAGACCAAAACCTCCTATTGAATTACAATACGATCGCGATGGTGGCACAAATTAGAGGCCTATGTCCCGTAGCAGACTTCGAAAGTCCTCACTCCGAAAATGTTAAGTTCAAAACAAACTTGATACGTGCTATATACTACTCTGTCAAGAAAGTACCGGGAAAAGATCAATAATACAATAATTGTTTGAAAATTTATTTTATCACCTTCAAAGTATGCTCCTTCAGAAACGATACACTTACGCCAACGAATAATTCAAACATAAAAACATTTTTTAAACGTTGTTTCCGGAATTGAGTTCAGTTCTCGCCACGAATTCTCCTTTATGTCTTCTACCGATTGAAAACGGGTGCCATGAAGTGGTAATTTGAGTTTAGGAAAAAGAAAGAAATCGGATAGAGCCATATCTGGTAACTATGGTGGTTGCTCGATGGTATTTGTTGAGTGTTTGGTAAAAAATTCGTTCACAATGATGGCCTTGTGCGAAGGCGCATTATCGTGGTGCAAAATTATTTTGAGACTAGCCGAGCGGCAACATGTTTCATACTCAAATGGTTAGTTAAAATGGTACGGATCGAGTCATGAGATACAAAAAGTTCGGCGGTTATCTCTCTCAAAGTTGAATGAGATCGTTCGTCACTTTTGCGATGTTAACTTCTTCCAGACATTGATAGCCTACCAGAATGAGTCAAATCTTCCATCACATCTCGACCGCTTTTAAACGCTTTGTACCACTCATAAGCACGAGTTTTTGATAAAGTCGATTCACCGTAAGCTTTCTGTAACATTTTCATTGACTCCGAACACGAAATTCCATTGGCGATGCAAAATTTAAGACAAACTCTTTGTCGATGTTTTTGTCCATTATGAAATTCACAATACACACTAGATATATTATGATATAACGAAAAATAGCACTGAATTTTATGTAAATAACAGATGCGTCCGTGTGGTGACGGATTAAGAATACGGATTGTCACCACCCTATATCATCCCATGGGTGTCGTAAGAGCCGACAGAGGAGAGCATTTTATGCAGAGACCGGCACTGTAAGAGAATGAAAACTTGATACAAACCCTATGCCAACCCGTTTGGCCAGCGTCGTATATTAGGCCAATTCCTCCTTTCAAATGAGAGGCCTAGTCCAGCAGTGGACTGTTACAGGCTGATGATGATGAACAGATCAAACTCCGCGCCAAAATGGAAAACAGTTGTGCCATTCTAACAACAACAAAAGAAAAACAAAAATTTGAATTTGAAACCATAAACAAATAATCCATTCCCGATACTTTTTTCACTGAATGTATATTACTCTTCCTTGGCAGTCGGCTAAAAAGCTGTTTATTTTAAAAGCTTTAATGATGAAGAATATTTAAAAATACTATGCAGCTTGTAAATCTGCTCAGAAATCCACTTTATGTGGACATAAAGTGGATTTTGTTTATGGTTCCAAATTCAATTTGTTGTTATGGTTTGCCCATAAAAGCGAATAAACTGAAAAAAATGTGGATAAGTTTTCTCTGTCGTTTTCTAAATGCGGTTTTACCAGTAGCGATAATTAGTTCGCTAAAACGATTTTCAACACGAAGTTAATTGGAAGCTAATTAAAAATATTAAACGAACTTCAAAAATTTGAGTTCTTGCCTTTAAAATTTTACATGATAATGGCGAATTAATATTCTAATTTGGATGACGGCTTTTTAAAAGAAGACATTGATTGATTGTCACAGTATTTTAATTATAATAATCGTTATTTGAATGTAGTATGTAGTGGACATAAAACCTTGAGAGCTACTTTCGAGCTCATCTTCTGAAATTCAAATATGTAACGTGGCGACAAGATTACAGCGCGCGTACGCCGCTCACGCAAAGTCGAAGCGTCCTCCCCGCTACCTCGCGTCGCTCGCGCCGCGGCGCCGGCAGTCGGCCCACCTCGCTCAACCTATACGTCACGCGCGCGCCCGCTTTGCGCCGCCGTACCTATAACTCTATCGTCCTGTACTTGTGACTCTTGCTCATGTTAATTTATTGTATTGTGGAAAGACATTATATGTACTGTTTTTGTTGTAATCACCGTGCCTCTTTTACCTCGCCCCTAGCAACCGCATCCATTACAAATATTATGTCTCAATAAAAAAATTTGAACTTTTTGACAGGTAAATGGATACCCATTAACCTGTCAAAAAGTTCAAATTTTTTGTATAGTCAATATTGAAACACAGTGGAATCAGTTGATTATATTAAAGGGAAATGACAAACACGTCATACTAGGGGGACTTCATACAAAGCATTTGGTAGAAAACAAACAACCTGCTGTTTTGCTTAAATATACTTAAGTACATCATTTAAAAAAAATTAGAGCTACCAATTCCATAAGTATAACTTACATCATAAATCAGCAGGTAATCTAAGAATAAAGAAACTTATGTTTTCTCCTTCACTAGTTGGCTTTACCTTGGTAAGTGGATACATGGATAATAAATTGATTCCTTATCTTTCTTATGTACATGAAGTGTACATTACGATCGTCGCTTATATCGGCTTACGGCCGGTCCCAAAATATGCACTAAGTACCCATGGATTTGGAGATAAGAGATACGTACTTCGTTTTGTATGAAGCCTATGTCTAATATGCATCTCTAATCTCTAAATCCATGGATAGATTGGATATTGAATCCCGCCGTTAATCACGAGATACCGGTGAAAGCAATAATTATACTGGTTGGAATATTATTAAGTTGCCTCTAATGCAATGAAAAATTATCTAGTTCCTATCAGTCTTAGTGCTATTTTATTTTACAATAAAGCAATCTTCATGTAAACTGCATTCGATGCTAAGATTGACTCGTTTCGAGCTGACCTCCAGGCACACTGCTATAAGCTGTCAAAGAGACAGCCGCAGTGGCTTACAATTAACTCGCACTAAGGTCATTGTAGAGCACGTGTACTCAAAAAGCGAAAAGCTCATTGCTCTAGAGCACTGAGCTTTTCGCCGAAATTAGAACAAAGTTATCACCACGTTTCATGTTCGACGAAAAGCTCCACAAAAAGAAAATTTGTCCAATTATGTGTCTTTACCTGGATGACTGATGATTATTATCGTTTGATAAGTAATTCCACATTCACGTACTTACGTAGTTTTTACCTACTAAATTTTAAAACGAGTTTTTAAAGGACAATGGCAGATCTCCATACATCAAAATGTCTGAAATTAAATTGAAGCGCTCAGTAATAAAAATATATCAAAAAAATCGGCGTAAGTAACAGAGTCTATAAATTATTCTATTTTCACTCGGGAAAGCCGGAAAAAGAAGATATCGGTGTTTAATGTTTAGTTAAGAATGAACAATGTGGGTACGTTTGAATTATCAAAGGCATTATGTCAGATTGACATCTAAACGCAGAACTATTCTGTAGCATCTACCTGTCACAGCCAAAGACAAAAGCAGAGCTGCACATTTTAAATCGATTTTATGTGAAATCGATATAACGTTAAAACGATGCTGTGACGTTTTTATTTGATTTAAAAGTTGTTTTGCTACAAAAGAATTAGCTTATTGACATAATGTTGATTAACAATTAATTAACTGCATTTTAATTATTATATTTTAAACCAAACCAACCCTATAAAGGTCGATCATATCGATTACTTATTTAATAATCGATACGCATCAATGACAAACGTCTATTCCTGTCACACCATTGTCTATGGCAACAATCAAATAATAAAGTGAGCACCTAGTTCGTAATCAATTGGAATGCTTTTTATTATCATAAAATAATCCGGCTTTATCGAGACAAAGTGAAATTATAAAAAATATTAGAAAAAATAAACAATTTGTTTTGTTCATATGAAGTTTAAGCTCGCCACAACAAACTCAGACCTAATTCTGCCATTGTTCTTTGAAGTATGCAATAATAAAAATATTTGAGTAGATATAATTAAAAATATTCAAATTTTAAGTGTTCTGTTATTAAAACAACAGTTATAGCGCCGCGTAATAACATTATCATGAAAATTTTATTTAAACAAACCATTCTCCATAATATAGCTATTATTTCACAAACGAAATTATCTCAACGTAATTTAATAAAACACTTTTCAGTTTTCAATGATCTGACTTGGTTCATCAGAAGTATAAAGTTCCAATTTATTCTTATGTAATTAAAAACTTTCAAAGTCTTAATTAGGGCATGAGACAGCACTAAATGAAGTTGGTGAAAATCACTTGCAAACTGAAACATTTTAGCCGATCGACACTTGCTAACTTAGCGAAATAAGTTAAAAAAAATATTTTAAAAACACTTTGTTTAAGTAATTCTTATACCGAACTTACAAATTAGGGGTTATCAAGATTGAATGTTTTCTTGTGCATCTTTTACGAGTTTGCTTTCTCGACTACATCTTCTGATTGGTTTTCCTTTTTGGTGGCTGTTTGATGTTTTAAGCTGTGGTTTTATTAAATACAATATCTAAAGTGCTTTATGGATATTGAAAATATATTTGATAGAGTCTTCTCAGTCGTGCAAAACGTGATCAAATTCTAAATGAGAAAAAAATATTACCTAAATTAACGATTAAATTGTATATTGCAACATAATTATTATCTACATTTTAAATAATAATAAATGCTCAGTAATAAAGTGTTTTCAATTTAATGTTTCATGATTTACGTTATAAAAAAAATCACTTATGTTAGTAGTGCATAGACGGGTTACCATAACTTATACACAACATTATTCACAGGATTCCAAACAAAAAAAAAAGAAAATAATGTACCTAAAGAATATTTCAAAGGGTATCCTTAAAAAATATATTTTAGACATGTCTGTCTAATAACTAACGTATTTTGAACCCGGGAAAGGATATGCATATTTCGCCGAGACCTCTATACACTTAATGCGGCAATATATCGAGGGTTCACGGGCAAAATGTATTAAGCGACATTTTTTAAACTTTACAGGAGAGCGTTTTAAAGTTTCAATTTTACGAAAAAAAATCTTTATAAAAAAAGTATAAGGTTATTAACGAAAAAGCGACCGAAGTTGATTTCCATGACAAAAGCTGCATAATTGAGTATAGTTCTTATTTCTTTTAAGCTTCTATTAATAGAAATAAAAGTCACTTGATACAATATTACCCCAGTTTACTTTTATTTAGAAACAGGCTAAATGATATAAGTGCCATAAACTTAACGTTACAGGAATAGGAAAAACGATTTAAGCGACACTCTGGTATTATTTTGTGTAAGGCTAAATATATGAACAACCATTGGAATACTAAAATAAAATCAGGCAAATCGGTTTAAGCAATTGAAATATCATAAAGTAGTTGCAGATTAACATGATTTATGTAGCACTTTTGTCTAAAAGTAAATTGTTTAAAATAACAATTAATTTGTATGTGTAATTAGGATTGGCGGTTAGATCAACATTAATTTGGACTATTGTTTATTTCCTACAAATGAAAAATCTAAAGAAATTTTAAAATAAATACGTGTTTAAAATCAGACAACTGATCAAACGATTATGACAAGTGATTTTATTATAATAGTGGCACAAGGATTCACATATTTCGCTATTTGAAAAATTTTCAGATAACAAGCTGGTGATAACAACAAAAAAGGCTTTTCTAAAAATAATAATAAAAATTAGGTAACAAAAACATCAATTCTAATTGAGAAAACTAAATAACATCATTATCACACACATACAACTTTTGATTTTCCTCTCTTCATAAAAAATAATCAGGTACTAATATTAAAACTGAAAACTACTTCTATTTTCATTCTTCTGTCTCATCTTCTATGTTAGTATCTATCAATACGTCTTTAAAGAACATAACACACACATACAACTTTTGATTTTCCTCTCTTCATTAAAAATAATCAGGTACTAATACGGAAAATTTCGGGAATCAAGGAAGTGACAAAACATTACTATTTTAAAATGTATTAATTGCTTTTCGAAGTATTCTCCGCGAAATTTGACACAATAGGGTATTTTACCCCATGAAAAAAAATATAATAACGTATATTTAAGATAGTATTACCGGAAAACATACGGAATATATTAGTTACAGCTCATAAAATGAATAAATAGAATTTTAAAACCATGTTAAAGAATTCCGTTTTAGTATCTTTGATTTAATCACGCAAAACGGCAGCCGCCATGACGAATGTCATTAACGTCAAATGACGTCATAAACTTAGTAGAATTTTAATCAATCAAACCACGTGACAGTCAAAAAAGCAAGCGTTATACGTTTTTTACTAATATGATGCGTAAGCAAGATGGCTTCCAACGTTTTTGTCTGATAAACCGCGAACATTTAAAATGTAAATTTAAAAGTTGTTTAAAAAATACTTATCAACTGAATATATTTTACGTAATTTTTCTACTACTTACTTAAAGTCATAGGATCATCTTGAGACACTTTTCAAAAAATGGTGTAATACCCTATTTTCCATACGATGGAACCAATCATTGAAGCAACCATTCCATTCGGAAGTTGGGGTCTCTAAAATTGCCATTTTGTAGGCGTCCACAGCTTCTTCAGGTGATGAAAATGTCTGTCCATGCAATTTATTCTTTATTTTAGGGAAAGTATAGAAATCATTAGGGCTTAGGTCGGGGCTGTACGGCAGATGGTCTAATAATTCTATGTTTTCTTGCTCTAAAAACTGTTTTGTTTTGTGCGCGGTATGAGAACTCGCATTGTCGTGATGGAGGATGATGCGGCGGTTAGAGTTCTCTTTACGGAGTTCAGAAACGACCTGTGGCAAACAAATGCTAGCATACCATTCTGCATTAACCGTTCTTTGTCCCTCAAGAGGAATAGTCGTAACATGGCCAGTTTTGGAGACAAACGTGGCCACCATTTTTTTTTGCAACACTCCGTGAACGAAATTTTTGTTGGCTTTAACTCATTTTTGAACACCCAAACTCGTGACTGGTTTTTTGTTTAGGTTTCGTACGCGTATATCCAGGATTTGTCGCCTGATACAATGTTGTAAACAGCATTTGAGGATCCTGTGTGGAATCTTTGGAGAGTTCTGACGCACCAAGTAACGTGAGCCGCTTTTTGCTCTTCACAGAGCGAATGCGGTATCCATCGGGAAAACAACTTTTTTACACCTAATTGTTCATGCAAGATTATTTGTATTTGACTCATGCCAATGTCTAAAGTTGCCTGAATTTCGCGGTATGTCACATGTCGATCTTCCTCAATCAGCTTACCCACAGCATCAACGTTTTCTTGGGTGACTGCAGTTTTAGGACGACCTTGACGGGGATCATCACTGAGTTTGACACATCAACGTTGAAATTCAGCAAACCAGCGATAAATTGTGGTTTTGGATAGGGCTTCATCACCAAATGCAGAAATCATCCGGTCAACACACTGTTTTTGTTTTAAACCACTTCGAAAGTCATAATAAATCATCGCTCTAGAATTTTCTCGAGTCAATTCCATTTTCTCAACGACTAAACAAGTTTGACAAAACCTTGTGACAAGACCGAGAAGCTTTTTTTTTTTTAATAAATGGTATTCGATTTTTAAAACCAACGAGTTTTCAATTAAAAAGATTTTAATATGACAGGAACAGTGGAAATATTCCATTCCCGATACTTTTAGTGCAGCCTATATATTAAAAAAGGTTTTTTTTCCCGTCATGACCTTATTTTCCTTACTTACCGCTTAAAACCTCCTAAATCCCCTCCTAAAGTCCGGTACATTCGTTGTTTCGGTCGCATGGATGTTAACAAACTCGTTCAGGATGCTTTATGATAAATTGGGACAACATGTTTCTGACTCCACTGTTGACGAAAAAGTATTTCTTTTTAATAGCTCGACTTGTCGTTTATACGATGTTCATGGCCCGGTGAGGCAAGTCAAACTGAGGCATCCTCCAGCACCCTGGCTTACGGTGGGTGTCCGTATGGCAATGCGCCGTAGGGATCGGGCGTTTAGGAAATATAAAAGGGACCGATGCGAGGAAAACTGGGCGCTATTCAAATCTGCAAAGAATTGGTGTAATCAAATGGTGCGAAATGCCAAACGCCGACACATTCTCAGCAATATCACTTCTTAATCGCCTGCCAATATCTGGAAGTTCCTTGGAACTCTTGGTATTGGCAAGCATCATTCTTGTGACTTCCGTCTGACACTTGGTTTGGATAGTATTAACCAATATTTCACCACTCCCACTCCATTGGATCACCAGACCAAGTGTCTGGCAGTCAACTATTCAACTATTTAATTAGCTTACCCAACCTAGACATCTTTCAATCAACTTACAAAAAACAATCTTTCCAATTTTCTCCAAAGTCTTCGGATGATATCAAAAAGACAACCCTTTCCATTAAATCTAATGCCGTGGGACATGACAACATCAGCCGCCGTATGGTTATGACCATCTTGGACCAACTACTTCCGGTGATCTCTCACGTCATTAACTTTTCCCTTGAGTCTGGTTCCTTTCCGTCCTTGTGGGGCAAGGCCCACGTTATCCCTCTAGCCAAGACCACCAATCCTTCTCTTCCCAACCAGTTTCGACCCATATCCATACTCGTTCATGTGCATACTCGTTCACGGTTCACGGTGACTGAAGCACCGCGGGGGCACGCGCGTTATTCACAGTGACGTAAATCAAAGACTCTGGTGCCGAAACGATATGTCTTACCCGACAACGGATAAACGATTTATACCAAATTTTTACTATCTTAACGAATATAGATTGCCTGATTCCAGTAGAGTAAAAATGTTTTAACTTCCACCACTTAGAATACAATATGTCTCATGAGACGAGTCTTTATTAATTTAGTTCAAGAAGAAGGATTTAACCGCCGAGTATAATTTTTTTTTATTACATTATGAAAATGATTTAAGCGCCTGTGTTTATTAATATCAGATGCATGGTAAATGATTTAAGCGACACAAGGTATGGATTTCAGCAGCAGGCTAAATGTTTTAAGCGACATCAAGTATGAATTTCAGGTGCAAGCAAAATGCTTTAAGCGACTATATGTATATATTTTAGGCGCAGGCAAGACGATTCAAACACCTTATCTTACCAAACTTATGCCGGGGAAAATAGCTCAAGTCAAAAACACTAAATATTTCGCTTGTATGAAGTCCATTTTTTCTTAAATTGTAAAAAAATGTTGTCGCTTCAATCAAAGCTACTCCGAACTGAGCCTAAATTTACTATTGTTTTAAGCGCCAAAAAAGTGCTCAGATCAGCATGAAACCGAGTGCAAACGACGCAGAAAAATCCGGCGATTCCGAATATGTATATAATTCAATATCGGCCAGGATGTCGCTTAATACATTATGCCCGTGAACCCTCGATATGTATATCGGTTACCGGGGTTTTATAGACTCCCAATGGAACTAGATACTATAAGTTTGAAGTAATGCCGCTACAAATTTGAATTGATTACGGTGTGATTCACAATAATATTTATTGTTAACGATCGAGTTAACGTGTTCTTTGTGATTTTTGATTGAATATTTGTTAAGTCGCCCGCTAATTATGATTTATTTTGGTGCATTTGTATGAAATATTTGCAAATCATACCTATACCTACGATGGAAATCTTAATATGTAGATTTTAAAATTTGAAAGTACAGTTACAGTAAGTGTTTATACTTATTATTAAAAACTTTAGCTGTATTAAACGATTTTATATTACCTGTATTGGGCGAATCGATTTTTTTTATTGTTATAAGCTTAGGTACTATAACAATTTTCTTTTAGAATTAAACGTTAAAAAGGATTGCACATTTGTCTAGTGATTAGTTTATTTTCTTAAATTAATATAATTTACAACATATTACAGTGTTTTTGAACTTCAATGATTAATAATTTATAACTACAGAATAATATATAATTAGAAAGTTTAAATTCATAAGACTTATCACCAATTTTAAAAAGGTTTAGCGATTTCTTTTATATCTTTAGCTGTACTATCCACCCGTGCCCATTTTATAAACCAGGATGACTCTAAAATACAGCAGCAAGGATCTCAAGAAATGGAAAAATATGTTGTCCCATACCTATATGAAGTATCTAGATGTTGTATAGATAAATGTTGATCTCAGAGCAGCAGAGTGTAAACGATGTTGTTTTACTTTGAAATTGTGGTAAAGCGTAGTATGTAGGCGCGCACTGAAGATGTTAATGACCCGTGTAGACAAACAAAGTTGTGTTTGTTGCTTTATACTGTTGACGAAAACTATGTCGCGTCGTATACTGAGTAAGATTAGCATTTCAAAAGCCTTTTCAGGCCCATGTAGTATAGGAAAATGTTAAGAGATTTTCTCGGCATTGTTTGATTAATTATTGTTACAACCTTGATTGGGAGGTAACAAAAAAACGCAGCTTTAGTCTAGTGGAGAGACCAACAGACTGTTACGCAGCTTGCAATCCATAACTTGCACCGATGATTTTCGAAGCTATGTGCATATTCAATTCTTGGCACTTGTGAACTTGACAAAACTTACATGTCTGAGAGCTTGCCATACTGTTCTCAAAAGAAATGTCAAGTGTAGTAACCTTGCGTTAGGCCAGTGTGGTGGATAGTTTATATACAGGGCTGATAATGATAAAATAAACCACTACGCCAACCGTGCAGTCAATAAAATAGGCGAGCAAGTATAATTATAGTTCAGTAATCGAATCATTCATCAGGAGAAACCGCAAGCAAGTTATAAATAGAATACAAATAGAGCTTTATCACAAAATTAAGTAGACACTCACGTTTTACTTGAATTACAAAACGCCAACGACCCGAAACACAATATGGACTAAAGCGATGTGCCGAAGCTGAGTAATGAATATATTACAGAGCATTTGTAGGTTTCTGTGACTGCTGCACTGGCTACCATAATACTGCATAGTTAGAATTTCATAATACGTATGCAAAGTGTGAGTGTAATCGAACATCGGTGAAGATCAAGGTGGATTCGAGCTGCATACAGATTTGTTGACCTGTGAGAGATATTCAGGTACTACTAAATGACGTGATAAAATTAGCTTTTCCATATAGTGACTGTTGTCTATGGACATAACGAGAAGAGCCTGTACCTAGTAGTGAGGCAGGTTATATACAGGGATGATAATGATGACGACTGCCGCCGTCTGACTTCTGTATTTATTTTTACGTAAGTATTTTCTATGTAACCGAGTAGTTCGCTAAATTAATATTACTATCACTGAAGCCAAAATTACCACATCACCACTGGCTTCATTTATGATTACACAACATTGCGTGACTGTATGTACCAAGTACATAACAACTTTGTAAAAGGATAAGAAATATCGCAGACACTTCGACGCAATTTAAACAAATAAAAAAACAAGACGACCAAACTACTTTATACTAATGTTGATTATATCAAATAATAATATCTACAATTTTAAAGGCGTAAAAAGGTAAAATTATAACACAGGTATAAAGGAAAAAAGGTCACGTTAGCCTAATAAAAATATACCCTTAAGATTGCTTACTGCTATTTGTCGGGTTGGGCGACAACTCGCCGGGTCGAAAACTCGCCCGCGGGCGAGTTGTCCCGTTTGATCAGATGTTGGGGCCGTACTCGCCTGAATGTATTTTTATGACTGGGCCAGTTATACCCCTGAAAAATAACTAGGTGTCAAGTGGCCCACTGATGAACAGTCTGCTAAAATAGGAGCCCTGCTTCCCAGGGCTCCTATTTTTGGGTACAGGGTCACAAGAAAACCTAACATTACCTACCCAAATTCTACAAATACTGGGAGTATAGTATAGAATTTGTGAAAAAGAAACTAGTTTGTTTTACTCCTGCCGATTTAGAACAACAAGAAATTACGCATCTAACAGATCTATATAAGACTGTTCATCAGTGGGCCACTTGACACATAGTTATTTTTCAGGGGTATAACTGGCCCAGTCATAAAAATACATTCGGGCGAGTACGGCCCCAACATCTGATCAAACGGGACAACTCGCCCGCGGGCGAGTTTTCGACCGGGCGAGTGGTCGCCTAACCCTATTTGTTGACTACGATCTAATTTGGAGTAATAAAGGGAATTCCCTATCAGAAAAACCAAAACCATATTTACTCAACCTGTTGATCCAGTACCTCAAAGCTTTAGAAGGTTGAATCAACGTTTGCACTTCTAAATCAGTGTCCCCAATTTATTTTATATGGAGCATAGTTGTTTCTCGTGGTTTAGAACTAAATAAATATAACCACTTGGACAGGACCAACCTGGGCTGAATTCCCAAAGCTGTGACATAGGCTTATTTTAGACAATTGAGTCGGCTTTCGAAAAATCCTCTTCTACCTAGTTGAGAGAAATATTATTGCAATAGGCAGGCATTTCAGTTGGAGGGCATTGAATACTGTCGTAATTGCATGTATTATGTTTCGTTCACATTAACTATAACTGTTCCGTACAACACTTTTATTTTGTGTAATGTTCAGTCATGAGAGTAGGAAATAGATTATAGGAAAGAAATTCGATAAAACTAAAGTACTTTGATTTTGAACATACGTTGCATCATATTTTTCATAGGTTTACATAAAATGGGTAGAAACACATGGAACGTGTTTCTATCATCATTATCATCATCATCAGCCTTGAACAGTCCACTGCTGGACCAGGCCTCTTCTTTGAAAGGAGGAATTGACCTACTATACCACGCTGGCCAAACGGGTTGGTATAGGGTTTGTGTCAAGTTTTCCTTCTCTTACAGTGCTGTTCTCTGCATAATATGGTCCCTCTGTCGGCTCTTACGACACCCATGGGATGATATGGGGTGGTGACATTCAGTATTCTTAATCCGTCACCACACGGATAGTGTTTCTATCACTGCAAGGGAATTAAATATTTTAGGGCACCACTTACCGGTATGAGTATTTGGATATTCATAATATGTCTGAATTTAAGCGACGCATCCATCCGTTCTTTAGTTATAACATAATATTTAAGTGGGTCAGATGAGATCATTCTAAAGATTACCCAACTGTATACAATAACATTAAATAATTAAATTATACGACGATTCTTCCCAAAAATGAAAGATACTTATGTGACTCGTTTTTTTATGCTTGTCATTCGAGTCTTCTTTATTCAGATAATGAGCTACATAAGTCCATATATATTTACGTGACTTTGGATGGTATACCGTGTTCGTATATCGTCCCAACTTATTGCGATAATCAGTATGTTGTAGGATCCACAGACCAATAAAACCAACATAAACCATTATTTAAAGATTAATAATAGCTTTCGGGGAGTTTTAAATCATAAAAGTCTCGGCAAAAATATTGAGGAGTATAGCGACTTTTGTAGTTGACTATATATATATAAACTTTGACGAAATTTCCATTATGTATTTTATTTTGAGGGAATTGGTGACAATGCTTTTGAAAATTTACTGATAACGTGACCCCAGTGACTCACAAGGCGATACCTTTACTCAAAGCTGCGTTAATTATAAGTCGAGTGAAAACGAGACTTGTATTTCACACTACCGTCGCGCTCTCATTAGGCAAAGTGTCGAACCCGAGGGCTTTTGAGCTGCTGTACTGTGTACTAGTGAGACATAAGTATTACTCAACTGTGAGAATAGTTACTGCGGTCTTCTAAATCGTTACCATCGAAACGTACCGACAACTAGATATAAAGTTTCATGCCGAAAAATAGAAGTTGGCTATCACCATCAGATAAAAAATTTAAAAAGTTATACGAATTTTAAGCTAAAGCCGCTAGCAACGGGTCACTAGATTGTAGATACTTTACGATTAAATTCGCCACACGATTGAACCACATGCATCCATATCATACCTAAGTTAACTATAATACTGCTCTGTTGAATTAACTACTTGGTAGTATAAAAATAATATGTAGCAAAATAAGTATTTTATATTAAGCAAACAAGTACCGCTAGTCTCATATACATGACAAACTTTGCTACCTAAAGAAGGACATAGCACTATGTCCTTCTTTAGGTAGCAAACTTTGTCATGTACAGTCAACAGCAAAAGTAGATGATCAAAATCAGAAATTCAATACTAATGAACGGAGTTCGCGTCAGAACTGTGTGGCATCGAAGTGATTCAAAAGTATGTGATTGTAAATTATACCAATAATTAACTACTAGTACAGCTGCCATAAATTCGTGATCAGTTTTGACTCCAAAAGTTATAAACTCAATTCGCATCAGAACTAAGAAATGAAGAAAAATTTCAAAACTAGTGAACAGTTAAAATCAAATATAAATGATGAAACTGAGGCCACGTAATCATGAGGCAAATAATTTACTCATACTTATTTTTGAAGTACTCCCGTAATTTAATTTTTATGTTTTACGGAAAAGCAGATGAATTGCTACCGGGCACATCACCAGACTCCGTGCTGCTACTGAGAGTTTGGAAAAACCCAGTAACACTTTTGCCCGACCCGGGAATCTAACCCGAGACTTCCGATCAGTAGACGCATACGCTATCCACCGGACCACGGAGGCAGTCACTGGTCCACAGAGGCAGTCTTTGTATATTTAATATAATTTTACCAAATTTCATCTCTCATGTATTTTGTTTTTTGTAACTTCTTTCAAATGTTCAAAAGTAACTGATGTGATACAAAACCATAATTCAATAAATATTACTATCTTTGCATGTTTGTGCATTTATGTCAATGTTCAAAAGTAGCTGATGCGATACAAAATTATAACTCAATGATTGCTTTTGCCTAGTCGGCTACAATATATCTGTCACAGTACACAGTGTACCTATCTGTCACAGACAAGGTCACAGACTAATGCTATGCCTTGCGTTTTGTTTCTTTTTTTTATGTTGTACTTTTTCTGTGTCTGTGACAAATAAATAGTTTTTCTATATGTATAAAAACCGGAAGGTGAATTGATAATTTTCTGATGATCTTTAGGGCATTATTTATATTGACTTCGCGCTTTTGTCACACTGTTAGCAAGAGTTCTGTTGGAATAGTGCAAAAATCGAAGTATCGAAACTCTTTAATGTCTATCTGTAATTCGGCTGTCACGTACAATATATAAATTTGAATTTAGAATACAATATTGATGAATTTTACTGATCACGAATATATGGCAGCTGTACTACCAGTAAATGATTGGTATAATTTACAATCAGATACTTTTGAATCACTTCGACGCCACATAGTTCTGACGCGAACTCCGTTCATTAGTATTGAATTTCTGATTTTGATCATCTACTTTTGCTGTTGACTGTACTTATTTTTGTAGCACTCGTTTGTTGTTTAATCTCTCTAGTTCGACATCTCGAACTAAAAAAATATATGCGGTTTAGTACATACCTTTTCCACAAATGTTTCTAGTTCTTTCTTTGAGTACCTACTAAAGCTAAATTCCCAACATCTAGGAGTATCGATTAAAAGAATACAGCTACCTATTATTATTATTTTTCTTTATTGTTCTGTGTTTCTTTTTTTTATGGTAATATGCGGCAAACGAGCAGACGGATCGCCTGATGCTAAGCAATTACCGCCGCCCATGGACACAAGGAACACTATAGGAGTCACAAGTGCGTTGTCGCCCCTTGGGGTTGGGAAAAGGGATAGGCTGAGGAGTGGGATGAGGGAGAAGGAGGCCTCCGGCACTCTCACTCACCGAACGAAACGCAACAGTTTAGGTACTGTTACTTTACGTCGATTTTCTGTGAGAGGGTGGTACTACCCAAGTCGAACCGGCCCATTCATGCTGAAATCAGCAAGGTTCTACTACCTTTGTTGCGGAGAATACTTGCATACATCAGTGATCTTTATTTAGCAGCTAATAAGCGCTCTAAAAATTCATGACGAAATGTGTGTATACTATTTCGACTCTGCCTACTCTTTCGGGGATACAGGCGTGAGTCTATAAATAAAATAAATAAATAAAAAGTGCCGATGGTTTCGCATTTGTGTATCAACGATACGGTCTGCCACAGGAATTATTGTGGGGTATCCCGCTCAAATAAACATGTGCGCATGAGGAGCGCATGGTATTACTTATAATGATTATGTGGAAAGCTCACGTTTTTCATAAGTGCAGCAAAAACTAACGGATTTGTTAGAACAGTTAAATAATATGAAACTATCGATTAAAGAATTAGTTTGAAAGAACGGCATCACAAAAGTCTCTATATCGACAGAATTGTTCGTTGGCTTTTTGTTGTTAACTCTCACGATCATCTCATATTTGTTTAGTTTCCAGCAGACACGGCACAATTTTGTATTGATTTTTTTAAATTAATTTACAAGCGTTTTCCTGGTGCTTGGGACATAACTTTTATGTCCGAGATTTGGTGATCGTCGGGTGAATTGCAGTATTGCGCAGTATGCAGAAGTTATTTGTATGTATCAATTACAACTCACCCATTACTACAACAGGCGCGTTCAAAAGTGTTCGAAAGTGTTTTATGTTATAAAAAATCTTATAGGTGCAATTCAAAGTACGATTTGAAGTTATCAAACAAATGTGTTATAGAAAACAACGGCACAAAAGCAATCACTCAAGAATTTCAATCTTTTATTTATTCCCCTACAAATCAGGAGCGATAGTTGTTCCATAACTTTTAGTACATATTGCCCGCGGCGTATGTTGGTATGAAAGTTTTTTCAATCAATTCAGACGACCCCCTTTATATTCAGATGGTTATTGAGTGTGGTGAACTTTTCCGGTGTTGAGGATTGAGACCGGAGATAGGTGGCGTACTAACTTTGCCTTTGAAATCCTTTCTGGGCTTTTTATGTTAGTAAATACTTATGATACGGCGCATCCAAATTCCCCTTTTCACTTACTTGCGTAACTTTTTATTGACGTACTTACCTCCAAAGATCGTGTTAAAATTTACGAAGCCTGAATTGCAACATTCTATAAAAGTGCTTAATTGAAGCGTGCTTTTTCATATAAAGGTTATATGCAATAAATTGTATTAATAATAAATATGAAGAAAGGCAATTATATTTCTGAATATATTTGGATGAAGTAAACAGATTTGGTTGGTTTTTATTTTCTCTGTAGGTATGTCGACTGTCCATGAGTGAGCTGTATTGAAGGCTGTAAGTCTATTATAACTTAAGTAATGTTATAAGTACGTGATGGAAATAATACAAGACATATGATAATGTACTTAATCACCAATAAAATGAAATCATATTTTACTTAGTCACAACTTGCGTCATAAAATTTTGGGTCAGTCCTAAAAACAGTAGCAAAATGCTAATTTATAATTACTCTAAATTTATGCATTTATATTACAGGTACGTTTCAACGTAGGTACGCACAAAACTGGCTGATTAATAACTAAACGGTGGCATGATCACACCTGCCTATAAAATAATTGTGTGGTCACTCCGTGTGATTCATCTATCATTATTTATTTGCATATGACCACCAACCGCCATACCAACACCACCTCTTTATATTCCGTCAAGTATACTGGCACTAAATAATATCGAAATAAAAACTAGGTTTCAAAATAAGTACGCTCATGATCATAAACAACATAAGCAGTCACTTGTTTTGACGTACCCACTAAAGCGAGTACTTGTTATCACTATATTATTACGAAAATGTCGCCGCAATTCAATAAATAACCGACCCACCATAATTTATATTTTCTGAAGAAGTCTGTGATACACTACTCGTAGATACTATTATACCGATAAGAGCGTTATTTAATGTAAGTATTTCTAGATACCTAAACCGCACAACATCAAACACTTTGAAAGGTTTTGGAGCATATAACGTACTACGTATAAACTTTTATGACACAAATTTTCTTGTCCACTTTCTTGGCTAAGGCAGCGCACATTTTGATCGCAATTTTGTGAAATTCGCCCTTGCGTCTTTACATTTATACATGAACTTGTGATATGTAAATGTGACCACCATTCTTTATTTCTTTTTCCACGTTCTGTTCTTTCTCCTATTCATTTTCCCATCCTCATAATAGCGGCTTGGTTTTGTTTTCGCACACAGATCGTGTATGAGCCGGGGTTTCTGCGTACCATCAGGTTGGCCTGTAATTCGTCTTTCTATTGCTAAATATGTGTAGAAATGCAATCCTTTAACCACTCTTGGAGCATTTATGCTGAATGCGAGTCATGTACCGACGATGTTGATCTATTTAATCGAAGAGAATCATCGAAAAGAGTTGTACTTATTATTATTTGCGTAACTATCAGATATCATGAACAACTACTGTATGACTACGGTACGGTAGCGGTAAATCTCAGTAATCGTTGTACAAAAAGCCATGGCTTTTTGTACAACGATTACTGAGATTTACCGCTTTGCTTGCGCATTGAGTGCGCACACTACATGTAGTGTGCGCACTCAATGCGCAAGCACGATCCGCGCTAGTTTTAGACACAGATGTGAGAAGTATCAGATATAGCACATTCGTCCAACTAAGTGTGGCACGTTGACAGCTATGTGTGCGTGACCTTTGGCGACTGGCACTGTACGGACACGCGCGTCTATGTGTGTGTAAAGTTGCCAGATTATGAATAATCTCCCAGTATTTTGCATATAGTTATGTAATATTCTTATATTCATTTGCGGTTTTGAAGAATTTACCATGGATTTAATTAATGCTTTTATAAATACATTTCTTAAATGTAGGTACCGAGTTAAGTTTTAACTACTTCGTAAATCTGTATATATAAAATCCTTGCGTTACTGACTGACTGACAGACAAGCTACAGCCGAAACTACTCGGCGCATGAAGCTGAAATTTAGCATGTATGTTTCTTGGGAACCGTAGGGGTGCACTAAGACGGGATTTCTCGAAACTCCCACGGGATCAGGCAAAACGAGAAATACGAAAATATGTGCGTGCGAAGCCGCTGGCGTCGATTAGTTGAGAAATAAATAGTATGTATGTACACATGGCACCAAGTCAAGCTAAACAGTTGCTGTACGATTTTGATACTTATTCCCTACGCCATAAGTATGTATGTACACACGGCGCCAAGTCAAGCTAAACAGTTGCTGTACGATTTTGATACTTATTCCCTACGCCATAAGTATGTATGTACACACGGCGCCAAGTCAAGCTAAACAGTTGCTGTACAATTTTGATACTTATTCCCTACGCCATAAGTATGTATGTACTTACACACGGCACCAAGTCAAGCTAAACAGTTGCTGACTGCTGTACGATTTTGATACTTATTCCCTACGCCATAAGTATGTATGTACACAGGGCGCCAAGTCAAGCTAAACAGTTGCTGTACGATTTTGATACTTATTCCCTACGCCATAAGTATGTATGTACACATGGCGCCAAGTCAAGCTAAACAGTTGCTGTACGATTTTGATACTTATTCCATACGCCATAAGTATGTATGTACACACGGCACCAAGTCAAGCTAAACAGTTGCTGTACAATTTTGATACTTATTCCCTACGCCATTAGTATGTATGTACATACGGCGCCAAGTCAAGCTAAACAGTTGCTGTACGATTTTGATACTTATTCCCTACGCCATAAGTATGTATGTAAACACGGCACCAAGTCAAGCTAAACAATTGCTGTACGATTTTGGTACTTATTCCCTACGCCATTAGTATGTATGTAATGTACACAGGGCGCCAAGTCAAGCTAAACAGTTGCTGTACGATTTTGATACTTATTCCCTACGCCATAAGTATGTATGTACACACGGCGCCAAGTCAAGCTAAACATTTGCTGTACGATTTTGATACTTATTCTTTACGCCATAAGAACGGTGCAAAGGTCAAAGTTTATAAGCTTGACGAGTAGCAGGGTGTACACGAATATTTGGATCGTTTGGGGATCGAACACAAGACAATATTATGTAAGGTATATTCTAATGGAAATTGAAATTCTATTACTATATTTATGAGAAAGAAGATATATCTACAATATACTTTTATAATACGGTAATGTATTTTTCATTAACATGACAATCATTAAATACATAATCAATTGACAAGTGCATTTTCCCTAATTCAGGCAGAACGGCGTCGACAAAAACTGGCAACACTTACATATTTCTTGCACAAATACGAATTTTATAGAAATTAAATTAGGAAACAGTCAAATTATCAATAGTTACCTGTGAAAAGGTATTCCATTTTCCTGTTTTTGTTTTTAGGAACAACTTTTACAGTGCTTAAGAACACAAGACGGCATTTTGAGAATTTAAAAGTTGACGTGATCGTGACGCGTGAACTGTACGATGCTTCGTAGCGCACTGAGACGAGTTTGTATTCGCTTTTCAATTTTGTATTTGCTTTAGTGGCCGCACGCAACTGTGCCGCGCGTTACATCTGATACTTCTCACATCTGTGGTTTTAGATATGTATTTGGATCTATCATATTATAATCGCCGTGAAATTTAGCGCACGTACTTTTTCTTTCTTTAACAAGAATGTATCGATTGCTAGTATCAGTCAGAACTTGAACCACTAATTATTAGAACTACACTTTAATTGTACTTAATATATTGCAATCCTTCGCATGTCTCCGTATTAACGGCTGAAAGAATACGCAAGCAAAGAACATGCGGCCTATGAATCGGGTATTTCGTTTATTTTAGGCTATTTCTAAACTTCTGTTATACTTGACTACAGTACTTTATGTAATTTATATATCCTTCGAATAATTGTAATTCACAAACATATTCAATACATTTTGCATGTTTTGCAGTCTCCTGAAAGTGTTAAAACCTCTTAGGAAACCACGACACGAACTTAAATTCGTTGAATCATAAAGGCAAGTACATACTTAAGAATTTACCGTATCAGAACAAAGAGAAACTCTAGTATCATTGTTTCACAAACAAAAATTTAAAAATCTCGTTGCGCGACTTGTTTGTACCTACTTCATGTTACAAACCAACGTCTTGATGTACATGACATTTCATAGAGCAAAACTCTATAAACAAATCCGAATGTTTCAAGCAAGATAGAAAGCAAATAGCATGCTTGCAGTGAGCAATAAACCCAGCGTTATTCGTGACAGCGTTATGTTAAACAAGACAAGAAAATATGAATTTCTTTTATGTTGTTTAACTTTTACTCACTGAAAATTGTATACAATTAGAAAAACATACGCTGTGCTGTGTTGCGTTGCCATGGTTGCGCTTGATATCCACTCATCATATTCATTGGTGCCTTTAGCTTGGCACATGTGTGAAAAAGGCTTCAGCTACGATTAGTTTTTTATATGGATGGATGCGTGCAGTGCTGTAATTGCGAACTATGGATGTTGATAACAAAGCGTTGTAGCAATGTGCATAACAGAGTAAGAACCAGCAGTAAGCACGTGTCTGCTACCGAAAGTACATACTCGATCTTTGCATCTTTCCTACTAGCAACCTCGGAGCGGCATATTTTCATAAAAATCATACCCGCCCTACTACATAGTTCAGTATTTGTGGAAGCGGTCACATTTTTTTCGTAACATAGCTTTCGAATCCTCGCAGCAGTACGGCATGGCCTTAAAATGTAACAGTTCTCATTCAGAAATGCTTTCTTAACCGAGCTTTTTCTTTTATGCTAACATGCGTAAGAATTTTATATTGCATAGAATTGCTCAAGTGTGAACTCACCATACCATTCCCTGCGAGTTTATATAAATATTTGACCTATCAAATATTTGTAGAATCAAGCGTAAAACGTAAAACAAGTGACCTTAGTAACGAGTCTAAACGTTCGCAAAACATGTGATTTCCAAAGTTGATAGACAGTACATTAACACGTAGCAGTTTTAAGAAAGTTCGTTTATTGCAGATATTATTAGAAAATCTTAAATTATTCTAAGTAAAACCTTGCGCTTGCAGAATGTATCGGGTTCAAACTTACGGTGCGCACTGCTAACTTTTTAACACGCTTTTATTAGGTCGTAGAGTATGTAACTAAATATGTAATGGAATCTAAGCTAACTAATTTAACCATCTTCCAAGGGTCGTAGCGTAATAAAATTTGGCAGATGTATGTAGTTCTGATGACAATACAATAATATGGTACTGTCAAACGGATCTGATGATGGAGCCGGAAGATATGAACTGAAACTCGACATGTATGTAACTAAGTATGTAATTGAATCCAAGGTAACTAACTTAACCATCTTCCAAGGGTCGTAGCGTAATGAAATTTGGCAGTTGTATGTAGTTCTGATGACAATACAATAGATAATATGGTACTGTCAAACTGATCTGATGATGGGGCTGGAAGACATGAACTGAAACTTCATGATGGAAAATCGTATCATAGCACATAGTTTACCCTTCAGCCCAGAAATAGCGACTACTTGAACTATCCATTATTTATTTTTTGTTTTTATGTGCATTTATAAAAGCGTGTTTGTCTAGTGTTTTTAAACTATTAATTTATAAATTAATTGTTTATTAAATTGTTCATCATTATCGCATGTTAAACGGTGAACAAAATCATCTGAAGGTAAAAGAATTTCCCTCATGTATCACTACTGCATGCATAAATACTAATAAATAGTCAATAATAGGCTAGTTGACAAAAAAATATTTATAAGTCCGTCCTTTAGATTATTCAAAAATAAGCGATGCTTACTTTTTTTTTTGTAAATTAAACCAAAAATGACCAAGATATAGCTCATTAAAGTTACGTATAACGTCACACCGTGCTGCATTTTTTTGCACTAGATTACGTCACACGTAACTTGAATGGGCTATATCTTTGTTATTTTTTATTTAATCGAAAAAAGAAAAAAATACGTGTCCAATATTTTTTTATAATCTAAAATACGGACTAAATAAAATGTAATTATTTTCACCCTAGAAACTACCCTATTACGCAGGAGGTCCAACTACATCATAATTATATATAGGTATATATAAATAAAATCTTATTATTTTCACCATACCACATAACTCCAAATCATAAGGCAATAAAGAATATAAAGCTTTTACGGACAATATTCACATCTATGACCGCATTATACATTATACCGCATAGCATAACAAAACAGGTGCCTACGTTTCCCTAGTATATTATTTAGTAGTTACGTTTTACCAACAGTTTGCTTGATAATATTTTGTAATAACTAGAGATGCCTGCAGCTACGCTCGCACTTTATTTTTAATTTAACTGTTTCTATCCGATCCCGTGAGATTTAGGAAAATGCTTTTTTAGTGTACCTCTTAACCCCCCAAGGAATATACAAGTCAAATGTCAGCGTCTTGCGCCCAATAATTTCGGCCGCGCATTGTCTCTCAGTCAGTCCGTAAGGCAAAAATGTTATATATACAGATTTCACTGTTGCGAGGGATGGTCGGATCAAAGAGGAAAAACCTTATGAATATTTTAAAACCTTTTTGGACTCATTAACTATTTATTTACGATCTAAGTTACACGAGGAGCCGAAAATAAATTCGACCAATCGTCCAGGGAAAGAACTGGCCGAAGAAACGATACATCGTTTCTTCGGCCAGTTGTCGAATGTGAATTGATTATCTTGGTCAGAAGTTAATGTCCAGTTAAATTTCGGTGTCCAATAAGGGACTGAATAAAACACTTGGCGATAACCGAGTCCCATGTTGGCGCAGCCGAGGGTGGCGTCTAGTTATCGTATTAAATATGAAAAACCTGTACAGAAAGCATTCATCGTATGAAGTTCAAAGCCTGACAGCAATTTGCTGTCAACTATCCATCCAAATATTGACTATTGGAATCTCCTCTAACCCCACATAACGCGAATTTAAGTCACGCTATGAACTTTAGATATATTATTCCGCAGACGTAATTTTGAACGAGATTTATATTTTCTCTCACTTTATAAAGCTTTATAAAGTGAGAGAAAATATAAATTTCTCTAAAATTATTTGCATATCTATTTGCCCATTTTATTCTAAACAGCTACAATAAACAAACAAATTAGATAAAATAATTTACTTTAGTATAATAGAAAAACAATAATTATTAATTTATAACGCCCAAATTATTTCCCAAGGCATGTTGTAGACAAGGCCACGGACGGTAGTGCTAGTATAAAGCCAAAATAATACGACCATTTCTATTGTCGGTATTGCATCTACAATGAGCTTGAATTTTCAGTACCTTTCGCTTTTATTCGCGTAATAACGTCAGCCTATATTGTTTCTTTGGCGTTTGAGCATTTCTCAATAATACCTTCTTACAATATACTGGAGCTAAATCCGGAACTACAGCGTTGTTATTAGCTGTCAACTTGTCTACTAAGTGGAGAAATTCAACACATTTATTAGGACCAAAAGGTCCTAATAAATGTGTTGAATTTACGTCGCAATGACTAGAAACTTTGGTTCTAATGCGGTCATAGATGTGAATATTGTCCACTAAAGCTTTATACTCTTTATTGCCTTATGATTTGGAGTTATGTGGTATGGTGAAAATAATAAGATTTTAGTTATATATACCTATATATAATTATGATGCAGTTGGACCTCCTGCGTAATAGGGTAGTTTCTAGGGTGAAAATAATTACATTTTATTTAGTCCGTATTTTAGATTATAAAAAAATATTGGACACGTATTTTTTCTTTTTTCGATTAAATAAAAAATAACAAAGATATAGCCCATTAAAGTTACGTGTGGCGTCATCTAGTGCAAAAAAATGCAGCACGGTGTGACGTTATACGTAACTTTAATGAGCTATATCTTGGTCATTTTTGGTTTAATTTACAAATAAAAAAGTAAGTATCGCTTATTTTTCTATAGAGATTCCAGTAGTCAATATTTGGATGGGTTGTTGACAGCAAATTACTGTCAGGCTTTGAACGTCATACGATGAATGCTTTCTGTACAGGTTTTTCATAATTATTTAATACGATAACTAGACGTCACCCTCGGCTGCGCCAACTCGATGGGACTCGGTTATCGTGAAGTGTTTTATTCAGTCCCTTATTGGACACCGAAATTTAACTGGACATAAACTGTTGACCGAGATAATTAATTCACATTCGAAACGATACATCCCTAGACGATTGGTTGAATTTATTTTCGGCCCCTCGTGTAACTTAGATCGTAATTAAATAGTTAATGAGTCCAAAAAGGTTTTAAAATATTCATAAGGTCTTTCCTTTTTGATCGGACCATGCCTCGCAACAGTGAAATCTGTATATATAACATTTTTGCGTTACGGACTGACTGAGAGACAACGCGCGGCCGAAATTATTGGGCGCAAGACGCTGACATTTGACTTGTGTATTCCTTGGGGGCTGAAGAGGTACACTAAGAAAGTATTTTCCTAAATCTCACGGGATCGGATAGAAACAGTTAAATTAAAAATAAAGTGCGAGTGTAGCTGCAGGCATCTCTAGTTATTAAAAAATAATATCAAGCAATCTGTTGGTAAAACGTTACTACTAAATAATATACTGGGGAAACGTAGGCACCTGTTTTGTTATGCTAATTTCAATCACAAGCTTGCTACCAAAATCTATTTAAATCCATATGTTCTAGTATAATTACAAAGTACTGACTTTTGCCCACGGATAAAAGTTAATATTATATCAAATATGAATATATCGGATAAAAAATATACACAGCTATATAAAATATATACAGCTATATATGTGTTAGCTTTATTAAATAACAAATATTTTTCTTCATAATAACTTTAACTTCTCCCACGCATATGTATTTGTATTCACTTTTGCATTCATAATATTGGGAAGTACGTAAAGGTTGCTCGAATCGCGTTGTATATAGATAAAATAACATTATGTAATAAATTAAACTAATCCAGATAATCTCTGTACGGTGTTTCAGCTCCGTGTAAATTTCCTCCACAAACAAAATTCCAAAAACAACATTCTGTAGTTTTTGCATAATTGAGTTACAAATGTGTGTATAACACATCTGAAAATCACAAACTTTACATTTATAGTGCTGTATTTAGCCTTTGTTTCTTCCAGTCTTTTGTATTACAACCACACGAAATAGGTTTCACATTCAGGCCTTTCACGGAATGAAATTTCTACTTCCATAATTTATCGCTAGGTTGTAGAACTGGATTACGTTTCGTAATAACAAACTCCCAATTTAGCTTAAGTTTAGGACCTAGAAACTTACACATTAGTGTCTCAGAGTAATATATGGAACGATTGTAAGCATTTATTACGCATTAACCTGCTTCAGTAATTTAGTAAAGGACAGAACGTAATTGTTTCAATTAAGACACGACTGAGGAAGGATTTGTTTTAACAGAGTAAATTCATGAGAATATGGAAAGTGAACAAAGTTTTACTTATTGGTCACCATGTTAGAGAAAAATAGCATATTATTATGGACATTTGATCTTTCGCGTTCGTATTTATACGTATTATGTACAGATAATACGTCATCTAATACATATAGCAAGAATTCTAACCGAACATCCAATCTATCCACCCGTACCCATTCTGAAAATCTTAAGAATTATGACTGTTTCGTAAGGAAAGTGAAAGCAAGTCATACAAATTAATATGACATAATATATTTCAAAATTTGCAAACCTAGGCTAGGCTCGCCCCCTATTACGTGGGACCAAAAAATTAATGGCGAAATGTGGGTGTAATATAACACCTCTGCCTAGCTCTTCGGGATACAGGCGTGAGTCAATAAATAAAATATAAATAAATAAACTTGCAAACCATTAAAGATTTAATGAGCAGATTAATAAAAAACTTAAAATGCAGTTTGTGAGGTCTAATTTAAAAAAGCATCAATGTTGGTCCCATAGCCAATAGAATAATTGAATGTTATGTATTTCAAGCTGAAGGATTTTGGTGACACTAGTTTTAGTACTACGGTAATAAAATATAAATACACTTATTTAAAACCATTTAAAAATATGAATACTTACTGCTTGAATTCATCATTCATCAGTCATCTGCCACCGAAAGTAAATATAAAAATACAGGTTCTAAAAGTTCACAAAGGGTGGAAAGCTTTCACGCGTTATATAAAAGTTTCTCATAAGAATGTCATTTTACATATAAGCTGTCAGAAAAGTATTTTATATTGTAATAAAAGTGAAATAGCACGCCTGTCCTCTTGTGTTTTATATGACAAGTCAACAGATGGCTACTTTATAATTATGTGCAATAAAATATGCATATCTTGGAATTGATAAATATGACGAAAAGGGTCGTTACATTCATAAAGTTGAATGTGTATATGAAGATACATATACATTTTGTTGCTATTTTAGAAAGGTATTAATTCGATTCGTGTTCGAGTCTAGAGCAAATTTTAGTTTGAGGAGACATATAGTTTGTTTCCACTCATTGCTGTGATTTACTCAAAACTGTGTCTAAAGCCTCATGGAACTACGTCTACCATAACCAACGCGGACTCCTTGGCTTGCCTTAGTGTGTGTGGCGTGCTCGATCCGGCCAACATTACATCCGCAAATGCCCGAGACCAGACATCACCTGCAAAACGCAAACTCTGTATTAATATACCGATATTATATTGCAAGGATGTTTATGAATATGAATGTAGAGCTTCACGTAAAAATGCGTATTAACTTTCAATAAAATTTGTGTGTGTTAATTTCGTCATTTTACTTCTGATCGCAGTATTTGTGAAAACGTAAAATAATTCTGATATTCAATTTTAAGCTTTATTTGAAAACATTGACTTATAATCTGTTAACTTACACAAAACCATACACTACAAAATATATATTTTAGTTTAAGATGTATTAGAATAAGTGAAATGATCATCAATTACTTACGAACATTTAATATTGAAATCAATCACCAAACTCAAAGAAATCAAAACTAAAATAAAACTGAATGTAAAATTCTAAAAACCTTTTCAACGCCTTTGCCCTTCTATAAGCGAAAAGTGACTTTGCTATTCCCACACAAATTGTTTTCGATATAAAATGTCTACTACGCATTTGACCGAGAGTACTAGAACATTTTATGAACTCATACATATTGAAACCATTAGCTTAACAACGTGTAAAAAGATTATATTAGCTGTACAAGAAGAATCCTATTATTTTTTTCTAGAGTACATTTGAATTTTTCAGAAATTCATTAATATTATATTTATTGTATTATATTTTCCACCAACTTATTTTGCTGTCGGGTTTGTCTGTGGGAAATACAAAATAACCTAAATTAGATGTAACGGGTTCTGGTAGTTAAACGCAGTAGGAGGTTCTAGATGCGTTTATTGCCGAGTATTGTCTCACTTCCCTTGCACGAGTATGACCGACCAACAACACGACACTGGCCTGAACACTAAGGACTGCAGTCTCCCACGCTGTTCCCTCCGGTAGTGTGCAGAGCAGGTTGCTCGAAGGGTTGCGCGTAGCGGGCAGATTCTCGCAGGCCGTTGGTTCAGCTGGCAGGCGCCGGCGTTCTGAGTGTGATGAGCAGGGCAGGCCAGACTCTTCGGCAGAGGTGACGCAGGAAGTGTAGCGGTCAAGGTAGTGTAGCCCGGAACCTTAAGGTGGACCTGGAACCCGTAGCTGGGACCAAGATACACGTATGAAGTAGTAGTAGTGGCACGTAGTTAGGCACGGTAACAATCATTAGCGGTGCCGGTCTCTCTGTCGGCCCCTATATATACTGGGCGCTCCATCAGAGTTCGTGTCGGCGCATAACCAAATATGGACAAAACTCACGAGCGCGGACGATGGCCTTCTCTGATTGGCCGAGCGTATGGACGGTATTATAACGTTCACTCGGTAGGTACCGGTCATACGTTACAATACCGCCCGCCTTAGGAGAGGATTTTACGTGGCTAACAAGGAAAATCCGACTAGCTGCAGTAGGTCTATGAGTCCGCTACTGTCCAAGCTAAGACGGCATATAGAAAGAAGGTCTTATACGGTTTGTAACAAATAGTTAGGCACCATAGTGTATAAGTTTTAGGTCCTTTATGTGCCAAAACCCGATAGAATTTTCAGACGCGTCCGACAACTCGTAAACGAGAGGCCACTTTTTATTAATCACTGTGCACTTCACGAATTTAGGGGCTAGTTTCTTACAGAAGGACTTATCCTTGTCGCTCTGATAAAAAGTCCTTTTCCACACAGTGTCTCCCACATTAAACTCAGCTGGTTTACGGCGTAAATTATACGTTTGGGAATTCCTAACATGAGCTTGAATGAGGAGTGCCTGAACTTTGTCAAATATGCCTGATAAGTGACCTATGTTTTCTGCGTAATCGTCCCTAGGTATGTATACTATATCATCAGCGTCCGAGTCGACATAGAGTGAGCCGCATGGAACTAATTCACGCCCATAGACTAAAAAACTAGGTGTATAGCCCGTGACTTCATTAACTGCAGTATTTAATGCAAACTGCACCTTAGGTAGGAGAGTGTCCCATAATCTCTGGTCATTTCCTACAAACGCCGCTAAGGTAGAACCAATGGTTTTATTATAGCGTTCGACCGTATTCACATGTGGGGAATATTTAGGAGTATAATGAAGATTAGGGATTTTGTACTTGCGCAACATAGCTTTTAAAGTAGCACTTACAAACTGTTTACCATTGTCCAATATAATTGTAGATGGTATACCATGAACTAAAAATATTTTTGCTTCCAAAATATTAGTTATTATTTCAGCAGTTGCGCGCCTGATAGGAAAAAGTAGACAGTATTTACTAAAACAACAAGTTACTACAAAGATGTAGGCGTTTTGTTTTCTTGTGACGGGTAATGGCCCCACCAAATCTACACTAATGGTTTGGAAGGGTCGTGAACACACTTTGGGTCGTCCCATGGTTCCCAATGGTGCATGGTTCTGATATTTATGCGCGATACAAGTGTCGCAAGAGTTTATGAACTTTACCACGTCATCGTCCATTTTGAGCCAATAGTAACGCAGTGCGGACGCATCCCGTACCGTCGTATTTTAACTTGGACAGTTCGCTAACTCTCAAATGCTCGCAATGCAATACTGGGGCTAACCCTGCCTGCGTCGAGGTAGTCGGCGCAGGTTCGACCTCTGACACAGCATCAGCTGAGCGAACACCTGATTGCTCAATGGCGGACAGCTCCGCCGAGAGCTTGTCGAACCGGCTGCACAATTCGGTTATCCGTTTTGAATACGCCGTAGGACGATCCATCCTACGGAGTCTGTGGAATAAGTGGTTGTGCAGTGCGGTAGATCTCCTAGCTAGGTTCGCGTCGTAAGAAATGGATAACGAATCCACTCGCTTGGCCAGCTCAGAGATGGCCTCGCTAGCGCCCTCGAAGTCCACCGTGATGGCTAAGCCCGACTCCAAAATATCATCATCTGAAATGGCTTCCAGTCATTTAGGGAGCTGCTTCCGCAGACCTATGACAGAGGTAGCTGGCTCCTCACCTCTAATCGCGACCTCGTATGCTAGTTCATTTTTATTTAGTAGGAAGTATTTTATGGGGTGTGAGCCCATTGTGTATGAAAGAGTACCGCGTAAGTATAACACTACACACTACACTTAGTGCGCAAGCGTTCTGCCCTTACAAATGGCCTACTTTACGATTAGGCGTAAAAGTTCGACCGTTAGGACTAATTAGAAAAACGTTAGAATTAAATTTTTTCGAACTAGTACGTAGTAAGTAGTTACACTAAAAGGTAGACAATTAGTACAACAATACGTATCGGTTCGCTGTAGCCGCACCTCCTCGCTTACAATAATGGAGACCTGCTAGATGAGAACTCGAGCACGGAAAGCGAGACAATAACCCACGTAGGCGCCACTGTAACGGGTTCTGGTAGTAAAACGCAGTAGGAGGTTCTAGATGCGTTTATTGCCGAGTATTGTCTCACTTCCCTTGCACGAGTATGACCGACCAACAACACGACACTGGCCTGAACACTAAGGGCTGCAGTCTCCCACGCTGTTCCCTCCGGTAGTGTGCAGGGCAGGTTGCTCGAAGGGCTGCGCGTAGCGGGCAGATCCTCGCAGGCCGTTGGTTCAGCTGGCAGGCGCCGGCGTTCTGAGTGCGATGAGCAGGGCAGGCCAGACTCTTCGAAAGAGGTGACGCCGAAGGCGATGCAGGAAGTGTAGCGGTCTAGGTTAGTGTAGCCCGGGGTCTTAAGGTGGACCTGGAACCCGTAGCTGGGACCAGGATACACGTATGAAGTAGTAGTAGTGGCACGTAGTTAAGCACGGTAACAATCATTAGCGGTGCCGGTCTCTCTGTCGGCCCCTATATATACTGGGCCCTCCATCAGAGTTCGTGTCGGCGCATAACCAAATATGGACAAAAATCACGAGCGCGGACGATGGCCTTCTCTGATTGGCCGAGCGTATGGACAGTTTTATGACGTACACTCGGTAGGTACCGGTCATACGGTACATAGATTCCGAAGTACTAAAAGTAATTCTTTATGCTATCGCTCTAATGCCTTATTATAAGAACGGTAGTAACGTTTTCATAGCAGCCACTTAGCTTACCTTTTGAGTCGTGCGATATATAATTAAGCGCGATTTTCGGGCTCTTCAAAAGAAAATATAAAAAAAAATTTAGTCTCTTCACCGAAGACATATATAAAGCCTCGAATTAAACAAAAAGCAACTTCACACACTATTTTTACAAGACAAAACATCTCAAAATCGCTTAGCAACATTTTACGCTTGTAAAGTTTATTTTTGTTGAATATTAACATAATTCTAGACTTTAGACGTACGCATTGTCCAAATAATACGGTTCTTATTCAGCCTACGTTCTTAACCTTATTTAGGTTAGGACTTTGAAAAGTGCGGCTAAGATAATCTGGATTTAAAGCGACTAAGTATGAAGCTAATATTTTAGTTAGCGAAAGAAGCTTTAAATTGGAATAGATATGTATATATCTACAATCATACACAAATGGTGAAGCGCTTATGAAAAATTGACATTCCATGTAGGTAAAGTATGTACTGTGAAAGGTTCTGATTTTCCATGAAAGTGTAAAATTTTGTCATGTTTATACTGTAGTTAAGCTTACATAACAATGACATGTTGTTTATTGTGCATTCTCTATATACAAACATGTCTGGCAATAACAATTTTCTGTTTTGTGCCAGTATACTTTTCATCGAAAAGGTCACATTATATTGTAATGACTATGAAATATTGTACATAGAAAGGCATGCCCTAATCGCAGTGCGTCGTGAGTTACATCCCATTAGGTTGCGCACTGAATTTTCTACAACTTGTTCATGAGACACATTATTGGCTATGTATTCATCCCCCCACGCACCAGTGAAGAAACATATATTAATTATTTAAATATGCTAGAGGATATTGTTACTGATCCGAGCACTGACTCATTTTGCGTAGCTGGAGATTTTAATTTAGCGAGTATTCAATGGTTAGAAGGAGGTAACCATGTAACTGCTTATGACCCAACCTCCACTGGACAGCTACTACAATATTTTATGGCATTAACTAATAGCTTACAGTATAATACACTCAAAAATAATTTAGGTAGAATACTGGATTTGTTTATTTCTAATGTAAGCTGTCAGGCCACGTCTTGCAATTCACTGGTTGACCCTGATATTTTAGTGCTTAAGGCCGACAAGGGAAACGCCACTGTAGTGATGAATACGGCTGATTATACGGACAAGGTACGGGAGTTGTTATGTGATAACAAGGTGTATAAACAGGTCTCATATAACCCCACGGCCAGAGTAACGCGCTGAATACGAGCACTGATACAAGACCACCAGGACCTGTTCACGGAAGATGACTACAGCAAGTTATATGGTCCCAACTTGGGACCTAATAACTTGCTGTAGGTATGGCTTGGGACTCCCAAGCCATACCAACCACCTAGACTATATGGTCTGCCTAAGGTACATAAGCCCAACGTGCCACTGCGGTCTATCGTAAGTCAGATTTCCTCGCCTACTTACGACCTTGCAAAGCACGTTGCATCGGTATTGCAGCCATTAGTCGCTATGACACCGTCTTTCGTGAAGCACTCGCGTCATTTCGTCCAGATCGTACATAGCATCCGATTGGAACCGGAAGATGTAATGGTAAGCTTTGACGTTGAGTCGCTCTTTACCAATGTTCCAATAAGGGAATGTCTAGACGTAGTGCGGGACAGACTGAGTGACAATGATATGCCTCACAACTATATTGATCTACTAAAACACTACTTAGATGGCAACTACTTCCTCTTCGGCCAATATTACCTCCAGATCGATGGTGTCGCAATGGGGAGTCCAGTAGCCCCAGTACTGGCTAATATCTGGATGGAACATTTTGAGGAAAAGGCGCTTAGTATCGGACCTAAGACCATCAGGCTTTGGAAAAGATACGTGGAGGATATCTTTAGTATCGTAAAAGGAGGTAAGCAGGAAGTAGATCAATATGTGCAACACCTTAACTCCATTCACCCGAAAATGAGGTTCACATACGAAATGGAAACTGACAGATCGTTGTCATTCTTGGATGTCAAAGTGACTGTGAGACCAGATTGGTCCTTAACACACTGCGTATACCGGAAGCCTTACACACACAGACCTGCATGCCACGTCGCACCACCACCCTCGACACCTGCAATCCGTTGTGACGTCACTAAAAAACAAAGCACATGACCTCTGTGACCCTGATTTGAAGCTAGAGCTAGACCATGTTCAGGAGGTACTCAGGAAAAACGGATACCAGGTACAAAGACGTATGACGCGGCCTATCACGCGAGAAAAACATCCGGCGGTAAATAGACAACCGACCTACATGCCCTACATTACAGGTGTTACGGATAAAATTGGAGCCAAGTTATAAAACTACTCCATTCCGACCGTATTTACACCAAGGGCCAAAGTATACAACATGGTGGGCACTCCAAAGGATGTTCTGCCGCTACAAACCCCAGGTGTCTATAAAATCAACTGCAGCTGCGGAAGCTCTTACATTGGGCAAACGAAGCGGACTAGCGCTGAACGTATAAAGGAGCACATCGCAGCTGTAAAGAACCGTCAAACGAACAAATCGGCGATTGCGGTACATTTACTTCAATCGGGCACCAATCACTGAATTGAATTTCATCGTCCCCAAGTCCTCTCCACGGAACGCTACTTTTACCCAAGAGTTGTGCGTGAAGCGATCGAAATCAAAAAACATAAAAATTTCAATCGGGAAGAAGGCTTCAAATTGTCATCGGCGTGGAATCCAGTGATTCGACTAACAACACCCCACTTTAATGCGCAGTCGGCGAATGTTCAATATACAGATACGGTTAGTGTGTTTTGCGCCGGTACTTCGAAAATCAACAACCCGGGTGTAGAAATAGAATCTTCTACCTCGCACTCGGAGACGTGACATCGCAACACCAGTCAGCTTGCGACCACGGGACGTGCAACCGTCTCGAAACGTCAAGCAAAATAAGGTATGTAAATACCTAATGCATGTTCGCGTTAATTGCTGTATATAATATATATTCGTATAAACATGCAACGCGAGTATTTAAAAGTTTCTATTGACCCTGATAATCATCATCCGCATTTTTCAATAACAACCTGTCTTGATATACCTTAGACTTGAAAAGCCGCTCCGTACTGCGATATAATTACTATAAAGCTAATTATGATGACATAAATGACGTCTTCAGTAATAATTTACTGAAGACGTCATTTATTTATTGACGTCGGAAAGCAGCTTATCCCAGTCTTATGACTGGGATAAGCTGCTTTCCGACGTCACCGCAGAACAAGCTGTCGGTTGTTTTTATGATACATTATATCGAATAATCAAGACACATGTTCCGTTAATGCGAAAAAGAAAGTCAAGCTTTCCCATCTGGTTTTCGGCGGCTCTTTTTTTTTTTATTTAACTTTTTGCACAGCTCAAAATCATGTGGTACATAGGCGGACTTAAACCCTTAGGCATTCTCTACCAGTCAACCTAGGGTGATGCAGAGATAGTACTATCTACTATCTCTGCATCACCCTAGGTTGACTGGTGCGTGACTATTAGAAAATAATTATTTGGAATTAGATAATAATTACTATATATCAAAAATTACTACTTAAAGTATAGATAAATATTTAAAATATATAAATATATTTATATAGGTCTACACGTATTAAGTATATAGTATATATAAGTATAAATACATATATATGTATATGAATAAATACTTGCAGATTATAAATATATATACATAATAATATATAAGACAGTAAATACAGTCAATCTGATATTATTCCGCTATTTTGCTCCGTACAAACTCTCGAGCCTTTAGTTATAACGTGAGCCGATTGTTCGCCATCCTGATTTCGAAAGGGAGCGTATTCCATAATGAGACAGCTTGGACGAAGAAAGAAGAGTTAACAAACCCAGAACTATGGGAGGGACACAAAAGGAGACGATTATTACACAACCGTAAATTTTTGTCGTGATTGGAGCCTAAATATTGTAGAAAGGGACTTAGATAAGAAGGAAGAGAGGGAGAGTTAAGAAAAGAGTAGTGAGAGCACGCAAACTACGGCGTTGACGAATAGTAAGCCATTTGAGTTGGGAACGGTATTCAGAGACATGGTCATATTTTCGAAGGTTGTAAACAAATCGAATGCAGTTATTGAGAAGCAGGTCTAGTTTGTTGAGAAGGTCTGCATTCAGGTCAAAATAGCACACATCACCATAGTCGATAATAGGGAAAATTAAACTCTGCATGAGCATTACCTTAGTGGTAGGAGGGAGGAAGTTCTTCAAACGGTACAACGATCGCAAGCATCCTGTCACTCTCTGACTAATCGATGTAACTTGAGCCCGCCAGTTGAGTTATCCATGTATAAGCCAAGATTTTTAATGACTGGACTGAAGGTTTTGCTATCTGGTTGTACATGGCAGATGGAAGCGTTGAAAGATCAATTTTGCTCATGTTGCGTTGACTACCTATGATGATGGCCTGGCACTTAGCGGGGTTCACTGCAACACCAAATCGTTTTGACCAGTCATGTACAACAGTCAGAGCTTGATTTACCCCATCGATAGCTGAAGCGACATTGAAGTCGTGAAGTAAAATTGATGAGAAATTGATGAAAAATGTTTTCGTTCATAAAGTAGATTCGTTTACTTTGCTCCACCAGAACATTGCTGGTGTTCTCAACAAAATAGATTATTTAGAAAATGCTTTGGATGGATTAGAAAGTAATTATAAGGATGTCGATGCTTTGTGCCCGTGTGAAGGAAGGAACTAAAGGGAAGTGAAGTGAACCTTAAACTAAGAAAATATGTATTAGCCACAAATTTTTCGCGTCAAACCCATAAAAGGGGAGGATCTTGTATCCTTCTAAAAAAGTGTGTTATACAAATTAAAAAGTCCTTGACATTTGTATTGAGATGGGACAACCATACGTGTTTGAATGCTGTGGCGTGGAAATTATCCCTCATAAATTAGTCTTAATTAATATTTATAGAATACTAAAAATAACCTTAATTCGTGACTTCTTGACAAGCTGCTATTCTACTTAACAGCAAAAAAACCTGGACATACATTTATAATATGCGGAGACTGGAATATATTAAATAAAGATATTGTGACAAATGAATTACTAGGTCTACTTTATAACTACAACTTGACTCCACACATAAATAAACCAACCCGTCAATCATCTTGTATTAATCAAATAGCCAGCAACACCAGACATACTAAAGTCGACTTGTACTACTTAGGTCTCACTGATCATGACAGCGCTCAATCCATTTCGTTTCAAATTCGTAACAAAGATACATCATCAGGGTACTATGTAAGGAAACAAGACTACAGCAGAGACAACATGGATAAATTTAATGAATGTATAGCTGCGCTCTCATTCTCTGAGGTTTATAACACTGATAATCCAAATGCATCATTTAATGAATTCCATAGTTTGATAACTTTATTCTGAGATCTATGCTTTCCTACAAAACTAATAAAATATGCTAACAAAAACACAAAGCCATATTGGCTACGCAAAGGCATAAGACGATCGTGTATGTACAAAAGAAAACTTTACCACAGTCTATTAAAAAATAAATATAATGCTAATAATTTAATGGATAGAGAAAAATATTTCCAGTACAAAAAAATATTACGTACTAGAAGGTGTTTATACGTAATAGAAGGTGTATATACAAAGCGCATCAAATGTCCAATCACAAATTAATTTTAAATGCAAAAAACAAATGTAAAGCTACATGGAAATTAATAAAAGATAATGTCGATGCCGAAGTCTTACCTACAAAAATTTAAGCAATTTATATAGACAACACAACTGTCACGGATCATAGTCAAAAAGCGGAATGCTTCAATACTTTATTAATTCTAATGTTTCAAGCTCTTCAACTAATAATCTTCAGCCAGATTGTTCACATTTGATAAACAATATGAATAGCATATTCCTTAAGCCAACTGACGAAAAGGAAATCGTCAAGATTATAATGTCTTTAAATAACAGTGAGGCTGTAGGTTATGACTCCTTATAGACGCAACTAATAAAATTGTGCGCAGCATATATATAACAGCCCTTAAGCTATATCATCAATTTGTCCTTTTAATGTGGTTGTTTTCCGGAAGCTTTAAAAACATCAATAGTTAAACCAATATATAAAAAAAGTAATAAGAAATGAATGGGTAACTCTAGGCCGATCACACTGATTCCAATAATGTCTAAAATAATTGAAAAGGTCATATCTAGCCGTATCAACAACTTCCTTAATAAATATATTATACTCAATGAGCAACAATATGGATTTCGAAAAGGGAGCTCTACAACTTTAGCAGGTTTTGATTTTATTAAAATTATAACAGAAAATATCGATGAAAAAAGCCCAATCGCAGCCATATTTCTTGATATGTCGAAAGCCTTCGACAAAGTAGATAATTTCATTCTCTTAAAGAAGTTAGAAATATATGGAATTAGGGGCAAAGCTTACGAATGGTTGAAGAGCTATCTTTCAATCAGAAAACAATGTGTTGAGATCAGTTACGTAGATAACTATAAACAATTAGTTTCCGCCAATTCCTCATATAGTGTTAATGAATGCGATGTGCCACAGAGTAGTATTTTGGGACCGCTACTCTTTCTCATTTATATAAATGATTTACCAGCTGCAATTGACCATAATTGTATTATGTCTGCCGATGACATTACTTTAATTGTAAAACAGTATATACATAATGACATCAATAATGCTATGCACCAAACAATTGAATGGTTGACTACGAATAAACTAGATATTAACATCCAGAAGACAAAATTAATTCAGTTTAAAACATATAACAGTATCAGGCATCCTCTAACGATAAATTTTCATGAACAACTGATAGAGGAGGTTGAAGACACTAAATTTCTGGGTTTTATCATAGATAAACATTGTAACTGGAAAGCCCATATTGTTAATGTTTGTGAAAAGCTGAACAAGTTTATATTTGCTTTGCGGCGACTAAGTAACATATCTTTAAGAGAAACAGCCATGACTGCATATCATGGTAACGTTTCGTCGGTTTTAAATTACGGCCTACTACTTTGGGGTAACTCAGTAGAGGCAAATCGTGTATTCTTGGTGCATAAAAGTGCGTAAGAGCAATATGTCACAGTCATTTCTTAGATTCCTGCAAACCATTATTTAGAATGCTGCGAATATTGTCCTTGCCATGCTTGTATATAAGACAATTATGCATATTTGTAAAGCAATATCCAGACCGATTTGAATGGAAAACCACATCGCGTGGCTGTATCAATTTATGTTTGCCGAGCATTAAACTGGAATTGTATATGCGGAACGCATACTGCATGGCTATAAGAGGATTTAATAAACTTCCTGAAAAATTAAAAAAACAGCCATTTAAATGTTTTAAATCACAAGTGTTTGATTGGCTTGCAGACGAGTGTTTTTATTCTGTAGAAGAATTTCTAAGTTATAGAACTCAATGACATAAGTAGAATTATTTATCCAAAATGTATAAATTTAACTAACTAGTTATAAGTGATGACTAATGTTATTATTGACTTAAATTAATGTAATAGCGATTATAGAATTGTTTTGCTACCAAAAATAATAATTTTATAGATTCTATGTACCTACCTATTAATTGAAATTTACACGCCGAGATTTCAGCAGAATATGTTGCTACTTCTGACATTACACCATCTATTATGTATACACATATTCAGTAAATAAACCATTTACTAGGTGGTAGGGCCACGCTGTTTACAGCACGAATGGGCCGGCTCGACCGGGGCAGTACCACCCTCCCACAGAAGATTGACGTAAAGTAACAGTATGTTCTATGCTGTTGCGTTTCGTTCGGTGAGTGGGGGAGCCGGAGGCACAACTATACCCTCCCCATCCTCTCTTCATTGCCCATATGGGGAAGGAGGAGAGAATGAGGAGGATTAGCTGAGGGGGCGATAACCGCAGCATACGTGGGATCAGTAGAGTATCCGTGAAGTCATTGTGTGGGTAGTGTGGGTCGACCCGCCGGCCAGGGAGACCCGTAGAAACGGTGGTGCCACTGGCCGCCCGAGGCATACTATTGGGGCCCAACTGGGACTAACCATCTCGGGAGGCTGCCCCACCAGGCCGCGCATAATCTTGGGGTGGCTTGTGCCGGTTGGTGACCGGACGGTGGGATCCGGCGACCACTTCCGGGAGGGTACGGAGGCCCTTCCGTCCGGCGGGTCGGCCACCGCTATAACTCACAGTATAATGGCAATACAATACTCTGCGCTTTGTCACGAGCTGCTGAGTTGACTGCCTCCTCTTTTCATGCCCCCTTTTCTTCTTCTATGGCAGCTCCAAGAAATGGTTCCGGTCAAAATGCGGCGTCTTCGTTCCCCACCAACTCACTTTTTGAGGTGGAGTCCGCTAACATCCGCGGACTCCATTCGAACCTCAACGCCGTCCACCATCATCTCGAGACGGCCCGACCGGCCATGCTTTTCTTGATCGAGACTCAAATACGCCATCCTGACGACAGTACTTATTTGCATTATCCTGGCTATGCACTGGAGGATAGCTTCCACGCAAAAGCCGGGGTATGCTTGTTCGTCAGAGCGGATATTTGCTGTCGACGTCTACGCTGCGTTGAGGACCCGTCCTTTTCTGTCCTATGGGTACATGTAAGTCTGGGCTCATTGGCCCGGATTTACGTGTGCCTTTACCGTTCCCATACCGGAGATGCCGAGACAACTCGACTGTTGGACTACTTAAGTCAGGCAGCAGATAATGCGCAGGAGCAGTTTCTGACCGCCAAATTGGTCTTTTTGGGAGATTTCAATGCCCACCATGAGACCTGGCTGGGCTCTTCCAAAACGGACCACGCGGGACGAGCTGCTCACGCATTCGCTCTCACGCACAACCTGACTCAACTGGTACTCCAGCCCACCAGGATACCAGATATATTGGGTCAAGCGCCCTCGTTGTTAGACCTTGTGCTGACGAGTAACCCGGCCCAGTACAATGTGACGGTACAAGCCCCTTTAGGTTCCTCCGACCACTGTCTGGTTCGCACTACAGTGCCATTCGCTTCACCTCCAGAACCAGTGAAGGCAAAGCGACGCTTGTGGCACTACTCGTCAGCGGATTGGGATGGCCTGCGAGACTATTATGCGTCCATCCCGTGGTCTCAACGCTGCTTTGGTGGGAGGGATCTGTCGGAGAGTGCGTCTGCTGTTGCTGGGGAAATCATGTTGGGTATGGAATATTATATTCCATCCACTGACGTCTCCAGCAGCAGCTTAGTACGGCCCTGGTTCGATCGCGAGTGCGCCTATGCTGTTAAACAAAAACAGTCGGCTTACCGCGCTTGGATCAGGGCTCGGTCTCGTCGCGATCCGAATGTCCATCTCATCAAGGCAGCCTATAATAGAGCCACCAAGGTCTGCAAGAGGGCATACATAAGAGCGGATGCCCAGCGTACTACACGGTTTGGTCAAGAACTCTTGTCGCACCCCACGGGCAGCCGGGGATACTGGCGATTGGCCAAAGTCGTGCAATCTAATTTCTGCCAGCCTTCACTGCCGCCGTTGCGATGCCCTGATGGATCACTGACCCATGGGCCGCAAGAGAAAGCTGACCTGCTTGTCAATCTCTTTGCGGCCAACTCCCGAATCGATGATCGTAGTGCGCAGCCGCCTTTGATTCCCTACTGCGGCCACTCCATGCCTGATATTAAAATCAGGCAATGCGATGTTCGCGCGATACTGTGATCTCTCGATGTCCGGAAAGCCAATGGACCTGATGGAATTCCAGCGGTTGTGCTTAGGAAATGCGCAGCTGAGTTGTCTCCAATGCTTACACGCCTGTATCGCCTATCATATGCCTCTGGCGTAATGCCGCAGGCTTGGAAAGAGGCAAACGTACAACCGATTCCCAAGAAAGGGGATCGTTCTGATCCGGGTAACTATCAACCCATTGCTATCACCCCTATCCTCTGCAAGGTGTTTGAACTATTAATCTACAACCAACTCGTTCGCTACCTAGAAGATCACTCTCTCATCAGTGATCGTCAGTATGGTTTCAGACCGAAACGATCAACGGGTGATCTTCTAGCGTATGTCACACACCTTTGGGGTGAGGCGATCGACAGGCATGGGGAGGCGTTGGTTATTAGTCTCGACATCTTCAAAGCCTTCGATAGAGTCTGGCATCGTGCGCTTCTTTCAAAGCTTCCAGCCTACGGCTTGCCGCCTCGATTGTGCAACTGGGTTGCCAGCTTCCTGCATGAGCGCCGTATACGAATCCTTTGTGACGGTGAGTCATCGAAGTTTCTTCAGGTGAATGCAGAAAAAGCGTGGGCGATAACGCGAACCCCTGAGGCACACCAGTGCCTCAGGGGTTCGCCCACGCTTTTTCTTCTGCATATCAATGATATGCTCACTTTTGGGGGCATTCATTGCTATGCAGATGACAGTACTGTACATGGGCAATATCTCGGACACCCTGCGGCTAAGCAAGCCGATACTGAGGAGTATAGGCGAACACTTGTTGCTGAGCTTGACTGAGTTCTGAATTGCATCTCGCATTGGGGTGATGAGAACCTGGTCGAGTTCAACGCCAAGAAAACACAGGTGTGCGCATTTTTAGCCAAGGTATCTCCATTCCTTCCCCATCCCTCTCTTCTGGACACTCCACTACCGATTCAAGACAGCCTCAATATCCTAGGTATGGACATACGTAGAAATCTCCACCAGAAGAACTACATCGAGGGCGTCATCAAATCCGCATCTCGGAAACTTGGAGTCCTGAACAAGGTGAGGAGGTTTTTCACGCCGGAGCAGTTGTGTCTGCTATACAAGACCCAGGTTCACTCCTGCATGGAATACTGCTCTCACCTTTGAAATGGGTCCGCTCAGTACTTATTGGACGCCCTCGATAGGTTGCAGCGGCGTGCTGTCCGTATCATCGGGGATCCAGAGGCCACTAAGCCTCTTGAGTCACTGCAATTACGCAGAGACGTGGCCTCAATGGCTGTCTTCTATCGCATCTAACACGGTGAGTGCTCCAAAGAGCTCTTTCAACTAATCCCACTCTCTCCTTTCCTATCCCGAACGACACGTGCTGGGTTGAGGTGCCACTCTTCCACGGTAGAATAAATACCGTCACGCACCAAACGGTTCGGCGCCTCTTATCTCTGCCGTACCATTAAGATGTGGAACTCTTTACCAGCCCACGTGTTTCCTTCCACTTATGATCCTGGGTCCTTTAAGCGGGGCGTGAAAAAGCTTTTCTCAAGGCCGTCAAGGTGAGGGCCATCATGCCATAATGCCATGCTGGCTGCTGGGATGATGGCCATAACTATGGGACTTCACTGACTGCTTAACATCAGGCAGCGTGGAGTCAATTTGTTAGGCAGATATAAAAAAAAAAACATTTCACTTCATGTCCCGTGCAATTTGCGTAAAAGTATCATTGGATTTTCTTGGTAGACTGAACTTCAAAGTTGCACTTTGAAAAGAATTCTTGGCCTTGTGCCTTAGGAAGGACGTAAGGCAGACAGGTAACTGTTTGATGGTGTCGTAAACAACAAAGTACACACAGCCGTACCGTGAATTGTCTGGAAAAGTTAGAAAATTATGAAATCGACATGCAGCATCTTTAATGCTTTACAAGTGTATTTTTAATGGTGTCAAAAGTATCTATACCTACTTTACATAGCTATGATTATTGAATATATACGTAGCTGTTTGTAATTAGTTACAAAAAATTTACGCTATGCATGCATAGATAACCTATCAATGCACTAGTGTAGTGGTGAAGAATTAATAATTTAATGCGAAAAAGTCACAGAAAGATTTTTGTACCAGTGGTACTTTATTATTAAAATAATTAAGACTACCTTCGTGGTCCAGTGGATAGCGTATGCTACTGCTGATTGGAGGTCCCGGGTTCGATTGCCGGGTCGGGCAAAAGTTTTACTGGGTTTTTCCAAATTCTCAGTAGCAGCCCGGAGTCCGGTGATGTGCCCGGTAACGGCAATAGGCTCGCCCCGCCCCCTATTACGTGGGACCTATAAATTCATGGCGAAATGTGGGTGTAATATTTACACCTCTGCCTACCCCTTCGGGGATACAGGCGTAAGACTATAAAATTTCATTTCATTTCATTTTCAGTACTAAAAATGGTACTTTAATTGGCTTTATCCTTTTTGGTACGAATCCTCTAATAAATAGCGATATGATAGCTCATAATGACAGGGAAGTAAATTTACTCACAGCGAAATCTGCCAACACGTACACTGTATTGCACATTAAATTATAAGTATTCCACAATTAACTTCAACTTGTATAGAGATATTCAAGTAGCTGACGTGCATTTGGAACATAATCTAGTCTAAATCTTAGCCCACATTGTATCAAACTATCAACTTAGCACTTAGGTAGGTAACATTACCTCATTCTATACAAAACATGATTTATTATATTCTTATAAATTTAGTTTATTATTCCAACTGCAATTCAACGGGATGGCTATTCAAGAATTCATGATACATTTTCGCCAGTTTCGGTTACTTCGGTAACATAGAGATACTCATACGCAGTAAAATGTATACCTACACAATTTGTAGACACATTATAAAAATGAACCTGTTAAGTCATTGAAGTCTTACGATAGGACTAACATGACCAAAATTACGTCATCCAAAGTCTCTTTAAATAAAACAAGTAAAGTATGAACAAATAATACCCAGTAGTAAAATAATCCATATGAAACTAAGACCCTTATAACAGAGAATATAGAGATCAAGCGCCCGTCCTAGTCCTACCAGCCTATCGCATTCATTCCATTGATGCGAGTCGGGTCAAGTGACGCTCACCGCTCTGCTACTGATACTGACACATTTACCCACGTAGTTCATGTATTAAAATGACGCTTGTTAAACGCGTATTGCTGGCGTTTGAGTACGAATTGTTTCGCTTACTACGTTTCTGTATGATGGAACTATATTGTGATGTTAATTATAACAAGTAATTATAACACTTTTGTCTATAAGTGATCCCATGGCTAAGCTTTTTCTCACGATGAAATGCGTACTCACATGGGATAAGTGCCCGTTGGCAGATTTTACGTCCTTCACTAATTTTATTGAGAACCCACGGATATGCAGGTTTCAGATGCATCCAATTATCAAGTGATCATTAATTGTTTATAGTCATTTAGCTCCGGAGAGTTGCGAGAACTAACTGCAATTTGTGGTACGACACTGTTGGTTCCTCACTAGGCTACTGCTTTCAAATAATAAAATTTTAATAAATATTAAGGATTCTAACAAATTGGTGAGTATACGATACTTTCACTGAGAGGACAATAAATATTTAAATGATAATCACTTAATTTCTAATTGTTTTCACTTTTTATGTTTCACAAATCTGGCGTACCTACAGATATCAATCTAAATATTTATGTTTATTACTCTGAATACACATGCTTGTTCTTTTAACGAATAAATAAAAATCATTTATTTAGTGAATGCAGGTGAACTGTTTACAAAAAGGTGGATGAAAGTGTATTTTGAAAACTAGTTCAACTGTATGAATTAGATTCTTATTAAAGTGTTTGTAAAGCCATAAAGCTCCTATTTTTTTTTCTTCTTTAAACCTTTCATTTATTTGGAAATATTTGGTGCTATAGTTACTTGTAATATTATTAGACATTGTTTATAAATTACAGGAATTATGATTCACGTTTTTCTGATTCGCATTCTCAGAAATTAACAGAATATAAATAGTTTTTGCGAAGTACAAAATACGTATCAAGATAAAAATATTAACGTAGCATTTTGATAAAGTTGTGTACATTTCATGAAATGCAACATAAAGTAACATATTACAATTATTTAGTCTTCTTAAAGTGCAGGTATCATACAACTTCGAATTTAAAACCACGTCTACTAGAAATACTTTTTTTCTTTATATTCTTATTAATGCGATAATTTATTATGTATATATGTAAAATATTCACTCTATGATTAAACTCAAGTGACAAGAACAGGATAGTTCAACATATTTAATAACCATTTTTTTCCTGAGGAATATCTATACAGGCACAAAAAACAGCCCTTTTCGTGTACGGTGAGTACTTTAATGTAAATGTATTTTTATAAATATAATGTCACGTAAGATATAAAGTTACTACATTATTTTCATCGCATTCCCGTTGCCATTGCCTTGAACGAGTCGAATATTCTGGACACATTTTTCCTATGGCAACATCTAGATATAATGTCACAATATTATAGTTGGAATCCAAGCGCAAATAACTTAAGCTGAGAATGTACTCCTTGTCATATAATCCAAGTTTATAATTTAAATGGAATTATGAAAAACAGTGATAAAGAGAAGTTTCAAATGTTGCCTAAAAGTAAACGAATCCGTTGCCAGCCAAATTCTATGTGAGTCTGAGGCATTTAACATAATAATGAAATAAAAAATACGTTTCTGTTTCTCTTACGATTTGATCACTTGTTTTTTAAGCTAAAAGGATGTTGTTTTTAACATTTACAAATAGACCCAGTTTGACATACATACATACATTTACTCACGCCTGCTTCCCTGAGGGGTACTCAGTTTGACTTATGCTTTAAACTTTTTTTATGCATGCCCGTTATCGGTCACGACAACACAATGGCCGTCCTTAATGTAGAAGGTAGGTATATACAAGATGTTACCAAGATACATAATATGATGTGACAATATTCATTTTTTTAACGTTTGCTGCATATCGTATGAATTTAATGATTTAAGGTTATAAATTCACTGATTTATAATTTGTAAGAAATAATTATTGAGCTTGTGTTTTATGTTTTTCCGTGTTACTTATGCTATTTCTTAGTGAGAGTGGTAGTTGGTTATATAAAAGCAATTTTCGGATTTATCGTATATATCAGTGAATATAGCTAGTTTCTTCACTGTCTTTGTAAATATTCATGACATAAGTATGTCAAAATATTTTTATTCAATGCAAGCAGCACCATAAAATGAGGATTTGACTTGAGAAGACAACTTCCAAGTATTAAAGATTATTTGGAATTGAATTAAGTTCAAGTTAGAAGAACTTTTGATAAATTGTCATAGAGGTGTTTTATAATTATAGGCACCACACATAATGATTTCACCTAAACATAACTTTTATAATTATACGTTACCTACTTACACTAATTACTAATATCACTTAAAGAACATCGTGATTTCAGTAAATTACTTTCATTACAATTTCGCACATTAAATTTTCACGTTACATGCTTGTACGGAATAATTCGACACTTGAAGTAATACCATGAATAGCTTTGTTAGTAAAGCGACGATATTGTTTGTCGAGGTTGTAGGTACATTGTTTTTAGTGTATTTCCTTAGAATACAATAGGAAGTGATTTCACCTATAGGTATTGAATTGATATTTTCTTTCTGAAAGTAAACAGTAACCCGGGTCTAATGGAACTTTATTACCATTATTTGATTAGAGCCTGCTTACACAAGGTAAGCAGGCTTAGTAGAAGGGGCCATAGAGGACACTGATTTTTCACACTCATGAAATCCTAGACAAGTCTTGGCAGTTAGAACCCGCTACAAATTTAATCACAAGTATGTGAGAAGATTGGAGCCTAGTTTATCCACATAACAGTGAGTCTAACGATTACATTGACAGCCAAGGTAACACCTCTAAGCCGTTACAGGCAGGCAGATGAAACAGGATAGTCCTTGAGAAATTGACGATTGACCATCCGGCGCACCACTTACCAAACGAAGTGTAACAGTTTCCACATTGCTACTTTTTGTCGATATTCTATGAGAGAGTGCTACTTTTCCGATAAAATACACCCATTAATGCAGTAACTAGTTAAATTTTATGAACTGTTTACAAAACTATGACTAGGTAAATGAATTTCAAAGATTCAACGTTTAATAAAAAAAGAAAATGTATAAAAGCCGTGTGGTTGACGGCATAGAATACAAGTGTCACCACCCCCTATCTTCCCGTGGGTGTTGTAAGAGGCGACTAAGGGATAACACGATGCAAATATCATCTTTGCGTAGAGACGGAAAACTCGACATCAAACCCTATACGACTGCCTCGTTGGTCTCGCGGCATAAATGTGCGCGTGGGATCGGGAGGTCCCGGGTTCGATTCCTGGGTCGGGCAGTGTTATTGGGTTTTTCTGTCACGAAATTCTCAGTAGCAGCACGGAGTCTGGAAATGTGCCCGATACGGCAATAGGCTCGCCCCTTATTACGTGGGACTAAAGTATATCTGGCGAAAAGTGGGTGTAGAAATACACCTCTGCCTACCCCTTCGTGGATAAAAGACGTGACGATATGTATGTATGTATGTATGAAAATGTATAATTATATAGTTATTTACTACCTTTTGTTACGCACGCTCAATCTGCCTATAATTGTTATATCTGCAAAAACACGCAGTCAGCGATCGACGGGTTGAAACTATGATTTAATTGATATAATTTGTTATCCAACTCATAAATGTGTGAGTTTACGAAGATAGTTGGATATTTGTTAGTTTTTTATGAAAAATGCTCCAACAGTTGTTAATTAAGATTTACATTAACATACCTTAGACATTTGGCCAACGCCTTAGTGATTATAAATCAAAACTATATCATTTTGGGCGAAACACAAAACCAAATTGACTAATTGGTGATTATTTCACGTGCCAGTCAGCAATGTTTATCTTTATGTTAACATAAGATATATCGGTATACATACATACATACATATCGTCACGCCTTTTAACCCCGAAGGGGTAGGCAGAGGTGTATTTCTACACCCACTTTTCGCCAGATATACTTTAGTCCCACGTAATAAGGGGCGAGCCTATTGCCGTACCGGGCACATTTCCAGACTCCGTGCTGCTACTGAGAATTTCGTGCCAGAAAAACCCAATAACACTGCCCGACCCAGGAATCGAACCCGGGACCTCCCAATCCCACGCGCACATTTATGCCGCGAGACCAACGAGGCAGTCGTATAGGGTTTGATATCGGTATAAAAGCAATAAAACACTTAAAAAGAAAATGTCTTCCTGCCGTAGTAAAGATAAATGGCAGATAGTGAATCGAGTTAAATAATTATGTAGTATAAGAATTAAAATTACTGTAATTTTATTTCGTCAATAACTCAGCCTATTGCAATCCATTGCTGGTCATAGGTCTCACCTAATTTGCGCCACAACGACCAGTCCTCTGTTACATAATTTTATTTGTTGCATTCGAAAATAGCCTAACATCCATAGAAGAGCGACCTTTACCGATCTGGTTAATGGATAAAAAGTATTTTATATCAAATTTTGCATGTTAAACAACATATCGCGAATGGGTTGGTAAAAAAAATCCGGTCAAGGTTAAAAGAATTTGTCAACCGCTTTTCCTGACAGGTTTTTCGCAGGCAACCCAATATTATCGTGTTTGCAGTGAAGTAGCGGTCATTTTAATATAAGATTTGTCTATTAAAATAATTGATAAATATCAGTAGTATCAACTTAATATTCGAAGTGTTTATACCTGACAACCCTACCAAATACGCCAGTAAAAATTGACAACCATAATTATGTTAACGTACCCCTTAGGGTTCATACATTCGGTTAGTACTAAATTTATTCATTAAACGCGTAAATGCAATGATAAATGAAAAGCCAATTTTTTTTTCTACTTGTCCTAGTCTTGGCCGAATTTTTTTTGCTAACCCATTCGCGATATATTTTTCAACATGCAAACGTAAATAAAATTGGAGTGTCTGTTTGTAATATTGAAATAACCGCATTTTACTAAATGCATAATTATGGATGTACACGGTACATATACCGAAATGACATTTTTAAAATTTTTGTCTGTCTGTCTGTCTGTCTGTCTGTTTGTGCTCGCTAATCTCTAGAACGGCTGGACCGATTTTGACGGTACTTTCACTGGCGGATAGCTGATGTACCAAGGAGTAACTTAGCCTATACATTAACCGTGTACGCGATGTAGTTCCCTCAGGACGTGGGTGAAACCGCAAGAAACAGCTAGTTTGATATAAAATACTTTTCATCTATTAACCAGATCGGTGAAGGTCGCTCTTCTAGAGATCTTAGACTAAAAAGGCATTGTTTGGCGCAATACTTGTTGAAGAAGGAACACTTTTCTTTGTCTTATTTAAATTTGGCATTTCTTCTCTCACTAAAAGTGTTATGGCCAGTGTTTATTTTTATGATAATAATTATATGGCTTTAATTCAACAAAAACCACAAGAACTAATTCGAATTCTATCACATAAACACAACATTATCTAGTCCGAAAGTAAGCAGAGCTTGTAATATGGGTACAAGACATTGGATGAACAAACATAGATACTTTTTTCTGCATATACATACATATTACTATACATAGAAATGTGGTAGACTTGTATGTATGAAAACTAACGTCATAAGTCCACCTGATTATTCATTTCACAACGCAAAGCAAGCCTGCTCGGAGTGCCTGAATAATCCTAGGTTTTGATCAACATTGGTAAACTAAGGCAAAGCTTGTATAAACCCGACGTCAATTAACGTGGGTACGTACATGGTCCGATTAGCAGGTTCGGTCCGGATTACATACGTCAACTTACTGCCTGATTAATATATTGTAATCACTCAGTATTCGACTAATACATCTGGTATTGGTTGTAAAGATTTTCTTCTTAGGACTACAATCTTATGTTAGATTGAGGTATTTTCCTGACGAGTTACTTAATTAAACAAACGATATCAAAATGATCCAGTATCAATTATTATACGTGAGGTTTACCTTATTCATCTCAAGTTCCGTAATTTATGAAAATATCCTAATTAATTTTGCACTTGAGTAACTTTGTAATCACAAAAACATTTGGATACTTTGTTGGCATACATATGTATATTTTATAATATTGAGGTTTTAAAAAAGATATTTGTGTGTATGTTTGTAACGAATAAACTTAAAAAGTACTAGGACAGTGCTCAAAATTATTTCACTATTAGAATGCTTCAATATCTCTGAGTAACATAGTATTTGATTTATTTACAGATTTAGGTTTTTTACAAGGCACTTCGCGTTGTAGATTTAAATTTACAAATCATGTTTGTATTGGTGACGTAGCAATGGTGGTATCTTCATCTTTGGTTGTAGTAGAAGTTAAATTGTACCACACCAAAAGACCGTATTCGCCTACGTAGTTCATTATCTGTTCTATCGCGTTCAATTACCACGCGCAACAGCTTACGCCAACACATGTATTTAAATGTAGATAGGAAAAAATATAAGGAAACTTTTCTCTGAGCGCACATTTATTATTACACACTCTCTTATCCTGCCCATTTTCCGATAATATGCACAATACATTAATACTTAATGATAATTTGGTAACATGTATTGTGTATCGTGTTTAAGCTATTGTACTACATCATATGTATCATAGAGCCGTTAATATTTTTATGATTAAGTAGCTGTTTTTATTTTGGAAACAGCACGGTGGCACCTTACTATAGAACTAATTGCCAAATTGTACTTATGTTATCAAGTAGTTTTTGAGATTTTTACTATTATATGCCGAGGAGCACATTTATAAAACTACTTATAACATTAATCAAACATAATAATTATAATATAAGGACAACAAATTGAAATGAGTCACCATCGTCCTATAGTTTATAGAAACAGCAAATACTTAGCTCAGTGCAAATCTCGAATCTTAATAAATTTCAAATTGTCAAAGAGTTACTGAGAAAATAGCGCTGCCAATTGTTAAAAAACAAACTAAAAACACTGAAACGAGTAGATTACAAGAAAGTTTTCATTCATCAAAGCCACAAATTACTGTATTATTAGCACCCTAAATAGAGGCCCTTTGAAAGAAATCTTCGTTCTAGATTGCCTTTTAAATGTCAAACGAGCTTTCAACGTTCTCAGATTAGGCGAACGCTTAAGAGGAAACACTACGGGCGAGATAATTGAAAAATATGTATTTGTAAAATCTATTGCTGTCGCGCAACCTTAAGCCTCCCCCCGCAGAGCGCGATAGAGACAACTGCAGCTTGGACCAAAAATACCTATTAAATGTACACAAAATCAACGTTTCGTATTCCCTTGATTCCTTCTCCAAATCTTCATCGATTTAACTTGTTTTTTAATTTGTTTTTTCATATTAAATTAAAGAAAGGCTTTGGTCGTGTTCCTATGTTTTCCTTTTTTTAAATAATTTAGCCAAATTTATTTTTTGGATGATTGAACACAGCGGAAAATCTGGCCAATTTTTGAGGTATTTGAAGGTTCCTATCTTTTTTAATATTTAATGTATGAGAAAAAAGTAAAACATAGGGACATGCCAATCAGGGCCATACATCTTTTGGACAAAAATAATTACTCTACTGGCATTATCTAGGGAGAAAATAGGAGACTACGTTTGTATGGAAAAACGGCCGCTGTGTTTCCTCTTAAATCCGAAAACACAGAAAACCTTCTTACCTAAAAGTTGTAGAAGCTAACCTTCGCAATTATTATAGCAGTTTATCTCCTAGTTAAAAGAAGTAAAGTTGTGGATATATCGGGTGAACAAAACAAGAACTCGATGTTCACAGCTGGGAACGTTCTCTAATCAATGATCGGAGTGGGTAACAAACGAGATTACCAAGTTCAGAAAAGGCCCGAACACTACTTTTGATGAGGTTTGTTCACAGACTTATTACTTACCAGATAATTTTGCTGGAAATTTTATCTCACCATTGTAAGCCCGGGATGAACTGAAGTCATTCCTGGCTAAAGCTAATTTAATTTTCATCTTTATCGCTTGCAGTGGTAATACGAAGTATTGAAAAACATTTTCACATTCTGTTCTCAAACTTTTATTACGTAATATAATGGCATTCATCTTCTTTCATGAATAGTTCATTTTAGCTTTCCTTGTTGTAAAAATCTAATTTTAGAAGCCAAGACTACCTGATTGCTACTATGATGTCTTTTCTTATTATGTTTTTGGTATTTTCAAAGGATATACAGGGACGTTTAAGTACTCTCAATTCTTACTCATTGATTTGGATCTTCTATTCAAAACTAAGACATACTAAAGCACGTTAATATCGTTTGCTGAAAATATTTCTGTATTACATACCAGGTTCAAATATAAATTTGAAATAGCCGATAAAAAAGGCATCAATGACCTAATATAACGGTATTCCCTCGTTTTCCATAAATTCATTTGCACTAATATTGTTTGCCATAATCATCCCCGATCATAATATTTACTTGCACTATTATCATTTATACTAATAACGTTTGCCTTAACAACTCAACAGTGATAACTTTTATTTGCCATAAAATGACTTTCCATAACAACATATGTATATCATAATAATTCGTTTCCATAAGTAACACATCTCATAATCAACTCTTGACATAATCAAAATTTGATAAAATTATGAAAATAATACATAATATTGTTAGGTCGAAATTAATTAACGTTAACACCCCGACTCAGTGCAATCCGACTCGGATAGGTTAGGTTAGGGTTCTCTTTTGACCCTTAACCCAAAAATAGGAGCCCTGCGAAGCAGGGCTCCGTCAATTTAGTCCACATTCTTCACACTAGTTTAATAAACTGAAGTTGAATTAGTTATCGTTAACACCCCGACTCAGTGCAATCCGACTCGAATAGGTCAGGTTAGGTTAGGTTAGGGTTCTCTTTTGACCCTTAACCCAAAAATAGGAGCCCGCGAAGCAGGGCTCCGTCGAATTAATCCACATTCTTGACACTAGTTTAATAAACTGAAGTTGAATTAATAATCGTTAACACCTCGACTCAGTGCAATCCGACTCGGATAGGTTAGGTTAGGGTTCTCTTTTGACCTTTAACCCAAAAATAGGAGCACTGCGAAGCAGGGCTCCGTCAACTTGGTCCACATTCTTCACACTAGTTTAATAAACTGAAGTTGTTCAACTTCAGTTTAATCTCTATTTTCTTCTTAGATTATTGAAAACGAAAATTATAGCAAATACATTTATGGATTTAAATTATTATGACACTTGATCGATTATGACCAATGGAATTAGTTAAAGTCATTTTATGTCATTTCACCATTATGACAACTGAAGCGTTATTTCTAATGAAATTATGGCAAATTCCAGTATGGCATATGATATTATGGCATTTTAAATTATGGCAAACATTAGTAAACCCTAATATAACAATAACGATGGTTCTGTGTATCGTCTTCCTGAAACGACAACATTCGAACTCTAAACTTTTTTACGTAATTCGGAAACAAGAACGTATAGGTAAGTACTTTCCAGGAAGCGAAATAATTACCCCACTTTTAATTTTAATAAGGGAGTATGGTAACATTCATTACGAAGCCAGACAAATTAATTTACTTTTATTGATATCATGGAGCGTGCGTGCCCATACAAATCTTATTGATGATTCTTTCATCAGACATTATTATCCTCAGAGCGTAATACCAGTTGCAACAAGGGGTCCACTTACTAGTCTAATTGGATTTCACCGAATATTAGCTCTTTCACAGAGTGACTGCTGTGTAATCTCTGCAACCCAAAAGGGATAGCGATATTCCATGGTTTAGACTAGTGTCCGTTTATTAAGAGGTACTGAATCCATATAACAACTGTCTAAGATCTTCATGACAGCCTTAACCGACTGCTTAACGTGTTCTCCGAAGCATGGGGCAACTAACAATTAACAATTCAATACGCTTTTAAATCCAAAAAGTTATAGTTAATAATACTGTAAATATTTTATTATTAGAATACAATTAAAATAAACAGCACTTAAAGTTTTATCAAGTCTGCCATTAAACTTTGATAGTTTAACAAAGAAATTACCGAGCAAAACCTACCCACTAAAATAATTCCAAGCCTTATCTTTAAATAGAAAAGTAGGAGTAGATAATTAACCTAGTTAATTTACTAAACTTTATAGAATATCACTCAAACCTTACATAATAAGCACTTAGAATAGATTAGAATAGAATAGAATTCGTTTATTATCACATCATAACAGCGCACAATTATTAGGTTCATAATAAGTAAATAGATACACATAAATATAGTAGGTAGGAACACAATCATATCAATACGGGCATACATTTCCTACGACAATTATAGCACCTACATTCAAAAATTTAACTAACTGTACGCCACCGATGTGACTAAGAGGCAGACATTCAGTGTTGCGTCGTTCGTGACGTGAACGACTTGCTTATGCTTACGTACATACTTACAAAGAAAAATCGAGGCTGAAATTCGGCCAGATGGATGTTAAGTATATAATAGGTGTCACAGACAACGCTATTGCTTAAACTTAAAACGAAGCCTACCATACGCACACCAGAATTGTACGCGAAAATATGTAGAGATTTACACAAGCAATATTATAAAGCTGTTCTATGGCATGCCACATACTTGTAAGTTAGAGACGTACAGGACCTGCCTTGACCTAGTTGTAGCGACATTTTGTGATCACTGAATAATGTGGAGTCACCGTCGTAAATATCTTTGCAGGCCTTCATAAACACTGGGCCCGCAAAGGGTTTAATCTGTCACCCCTGTTGTTCCGCAATGAACATACACAATTTGATAATTATTGTATTTAAGCTTATACATACTGTTACAAGATTAAATTTAATTATGTTTTCTTTTATTTGAAGATGGGAGACTGCGGTTATGGTGTAATGATTTCGTAATTTGCATTGGTGATTTTGTTGTTCGTAGTAAATTATTGATCGGTATAACATATCAAACATAACCAACCCGCACTTGGCCAGCGTGGTAGACCATGGCTTTACCCTTCTCATAGTGAGAAGAGGCCCGTGCCCAGCAGTGGGACAGTATATAGGGCTGATGATGATAACATAACATACTTCCGTATCTGACTGACTGACAGACGATAAACAGCCAAAACTATTAGGCGCAAGAAGCTAAATTTTGGCATGCCAAGATCTAGCTTCTAGGTCCAGCAGTGCTAAGAAAGGACCCGAAATTTCCACGCGATCAGGAAGAAAGTTCACCAAAATATAACCTGATCTTAAAAATAATTATAAAGTGTCAATTCAAAGTAGCGTAGTGGTTAAAGCGACCGCCTGTTGTGGGTCCAATCCCCACACGAGTCAACTCTTAGTTTTTTTATTTTTTATAAACTCATACCTGTATCCCCGAATAGGTAGGCAGAGGTGTAATATTACACCCATATTTCGCCCTGAATTTTTAGGTTCCACGTAATATAGGGCGAGCCTATTGCCGTTACCGGGCACATAACCAGACTCCGGGCTGCTACTGAGAATTTGGAAAAACCCAGTAACACCTTTTGCCTGACCCGGGAATCGAACCCGGGACCTCCGATCAGCAGTTGCGTACGCTATCCACTGGACCACGTAGGCAGTCAGTCTGTCAACTCTTTGTGTGGTCCATAAATTGTTGTTTCGAGTCCGGGTGTACACTATATCAGTTGATTGTATGTTTGTAGACTCCCTGCAACACAGGATTTATACATAGTCCCGCACTAACAAGGCTTTAAAAATTTGCTATAATGTTGTTAGATCATCTATAATAATATCTAAACAGGCCTTAAAAATATATCCGACAGAAGACACTGATCCCACTTTACAAGAATACTTAAGACTTTTTATTCCTACTTTAACACTGCCGACCTAGTTCTAAGTTTATCCGAATGGTTTATTTCTTATCTAACAAATATATATTGTCCGTGTGGTGCGGATTAAGAATACGGAATGTCACCACCCCATATCATCCCATGGGTGTCGTAAGAGCCGACAGAGGGAGCATATTATGCAGAGAACAACACTGTAAGAGAAGGAAAACTTGATACAAACCCTATACCAACCCGTTTGGCCAGCGTGCTATAGTAGGCCAATTCCTCCTTTTAAAGGTGAGGCCTAGTCCAGCAGTGGACTGTTAAAGGCTGATGATGTGAAATAAAATATAGTCCTAAATAATCAGACAAATTGGTCCCAACAGAAACGTTCCTTACTTAGATTTCATTACGCGCAAGCAACTTTAATCTAATGTTTGAACCGGTATGACTGCTTCATTTTTTGTACAAGTTACAGATTAACGAGACAGGATTAATATCTGCTCCCAGTCTCACCTATCAAGCGTTAGAAACACTATTTTATTTAGCCGCTTAACTTTGTTTGATTCTATTAGGTTTTTTGATACTATTTGTGAAGAAATGATAGAGGAGTGAAAGACACAACTGTTAAGTAACTGTCACTGTTATGTCAGTACCTTTCCTAAAGACAGAGCCCTATCAAATTTAAAATCCTTCCAATAACAGAAGACCATGAATTTAGGTCTTTAAATGATTTCGATATATTTTATAATAGTTTATAACCACGAAAACTCAACGATATACCACTTAAGAATTCTTCTGGCATTTTGTTAAAATTTGTATCGGAATTTACAGTAAAACTGACTGGCAGTCTGCGTTGTTGTTTTAAGATGAGTAAAGGTTCTTGAAAACTAATACGACGATAAAGTAATGATCAATATTTACGGCACATTACCTATTATATATTTTAAACAATTTTTTTATAATATCTCCAAAGTGAGTAAAACATTAAACTATGAGTATACTCAGTAATTAAATAACATGGCAAGAATTTCACGGAAGCTATAAGCAGACAGCTCTCTCCAAAATTTCGTTTTATATTTATCATTAATTTTAATTAAAATTGAACCGCTACTCGTAATACAAAACTAAACGGAAAATGGAAATTCCAAGATACAAACATACATAACATCGTAATGTTATTAAAATGAAAATAATCCGTTCCAAAACATTGTTCGCCAAAGTTAAATTGAGTTTGACTGCAGTAGTTCCGCCAAAGGGCCTTCGCCTAATTTGTAATCATTTTGCGCACAGAAAAACAATATGGTTCGTTAAGAGCCACAGAGACAAACTTAACAAATCACGGCCCGTCTATTGAACATAATATTATTAATCCAATTTGACTTGATAATTCAACTAACTGTAATTTGGAAACATTTGTATCAAGTAGATGATTATGAGTTTATATTGTGAACGCATTTGAAATATTAAACATCTTAAGAAACTTTGTGCAGTAGTAGATTTTTTATGTTTAATTATAAATTCAATGTAGGTGTCAATATACAATTTCATTCTTAAAATAAATTAAGACTAATAAATAAACTAAACTCTCATGTCAGTAATTCTTCTGTGATTTGCTATGTCATATGCAGAGCTACGCGTAGTATATGATGCTACTGCAGTATTTCTACGTTAATATATTTTTCAATTACAATTAAATACACACATACATACACTGACGGCTCTTTCAGTCGGGTAGGAAGAAACTGCAGAAGACCACTTGGGTCGACGAATGTAAGGGATACAAATTACAATATATTTTGTAAATAAATGAAGTCGTGTCGCCATGTTGTTTTCTATGATTTTGTGTCTATGAATTGTGCATTAGTGATATGAGAAATATTGCACGGGAAGATAAATAAATTTTTTATAGAAACTCACTGAAAGCTACGATAATACCGTGACATAGATTTGCTTTCCAGGCCACTTGTTATTATACAAAAGAATTTGGTCAAGGTGAATAAAATTTCTCATCACAAGAAACACTCATACCCCGCGTCAAAAGATCATTAAGACGGCGACGTATATAAGACTGATGTAATGGACCCGCTATCTCTTAATAAGTACTGAAGCTACGACTGAGTTAACATTCAACGTCTAGCCAACATTATTTGGAGATACATTAGTCATACTAAGGTTTTTATTTACCTTGGCATTTGCTACTCACTCTGACTCAAATGAATCTGAAAATTTTTTACAACTAATTTATATAATAATAAAATAAAGAGGAAAAATTTGTATTTCTGTACGTTTGCTTCGAATAAACTAAAAAAGTGCTGCACGGATTTTAAAAATTCATTCACCATTATAATGCGACATTATACCTGAGTAACATAGGCTATATTCATCATCATCAGCCCTATATACTGTCCCACTACTGGGCACGGGCCTCTCGCTATGAGAAGGGTAAGGCCATAGTCCACCACGCTAGCCAAGTGCGGGTTGGCAGACTTCACATGTCTTTCGAGATCATTATGGAGAACTTTCAGACATGCAGGTTTTCTCACGATGTTTTCGTTCACCGATAAGCAAGAGATAATTAACCCTTAATACACCACCCTGAGTCCAAGGGACTCACCACTGTTTTTAAACAATGATAATCAACTGTATATTTTATCGGTTGGAGTCGGGCGATCCAGTACCTTTTCGCAATGAGGCGCGGGACGCGAGGGTGAACGGTCGTGTGCGCACGCCACTTGTAAAGGTTAGTTTTGATCGAGCGTGAGTCCCGGGGACTCATGGTAGTGTTTTGTGTTACAATTATTATTTTGATTATTCTTTTATTTATGTGTTTTGAATTAATTTTAGGCTTTCATCATGGCATTTTACGTCGTAAAATCGAGTCAGTAAACCTTGCACACACCTCTGCCTCAGAAATAATAAATAATTGGCTTCAAGAAGACGACGAGTTCGACGATGGAGACACTGGCGGCGGTCATTCAATAGACTTTTGATCCTGAGCCACATTCTGACAACGATAATGCTGATTTTATTGTGAGTGAACACGACACCGAGTTTGAATATTCTAACAGTAAAGAACAGGTCAGTAACTTTGAAAATTGACCTACTTTATCCAGAAATTATTTGTATGGCAAAAACAGATTCAAGTGGTCAACATCTCCTGTTGCACGTTTTGAAATTTTATATTGTGCCATTATCAGTTCTACTATTTTTTGTATTTTATATTATGTTATTTTGAAGAGAAATACTTTTGTTTTTAGTTTTATAAGGATTACATATTTTCTTTTTTAGGAAAACCTGATGTATGATTTTTTAAGACTGATTATTGTAAGATGTAAGTAAACTCAAAAATCGTCTGGTTTCAGCTGAGTTTCAAAGAAAATATTTTTAAGATATAATAATTACCGCATAAATTATGTTAACTAAAAAGATATTAAAAAGAACTAAACTAAAAGAAGATGAGTTTTTTTTTCAAAAATCAAAATATGAGTCCCTGGGACTCATGGTGGTGATTAGTGGGATTTTAATACGGGTGGTGGATTAAGGGTTAACAATTTAATACGCACTTAACTTCGAAAAGTCATTGGTGCATGCCGTGGTTTCGAAACCGAGACCCTCTGCATAGCAGTCTGTCGGTCAGGTTATATTCATTTTTAGAAAATATTAGGGATCCATGCGCAAACATCAATAATGTAACCCAAGCCGTAAAAAATACTAGAAAATGTCTTTCATCGCGTGCGCTGCTCAAACTATTAATGCTGCATCAAAATAATGTTGCACTTTATTAAAGAACTCATTATTACCTATATATAATATATATAGCTGAAGAGTTTGTTTGTTTGTTTGGTTGAACGCGCTAATCTCAGGAACCACTGGTCCGATTTAAAAAATTCCTTCGTGTTAGATGGTTAATTTATAGAGGAAGGCTATAGGCTATATAACATTACGCTATGAGCCACGGGAGCGGAGCATTAGCCTTAAATAAGACGAGTGTAACCGCGGGCACAATCTAGTTACCTATAAAAAAGTCCGCGATAGCATAGGTCTATCTTCTGAAGAAAATCCCCAGTAACCATTATTATCAATAACAAATTTAATTAATCATCAATCACAATTTTTTAAGCTAATTTAATGTTGATAGAAATTGTCTTTTAAAGTATATAATTATAATTAATATCTCAGAAGATATAGCAGCCATAGCCTAGTGGAGATACCAACGGACTGCCATGCCCTTTGCATGGGGTCTCTATATCGGGTTCAAGTCCACGGCGCGCACCACTGACTTTTGGGAGTTATGTGCGTATTGAATTGTTAATTATCGCTTGTCTCGTGCCTCGGAGAGCACGTAAAGCCGACGGTCCCGGTTGTCATGAAGATCTTTGACAGTCGTTATAAGGCGTCAGTAACTCTAAAATAAACTGACATTAGTCTAACATGGAATATCGCTATTCCTTCAGGTTGCGGAGGTCAGACAGGCTGTCGCTACGCGGAAAAGCTAATATTCCGCCAAATCCGGTTAGACTAGAAAGTTGACCCCAGGTTGAGACTGGGATAACGCTAGGAGGATGATCTTAGAAGATATAGCAAAATAAAAATAATTCGCGAGAAAATAAATTCGCTGGCGGGACGAGACTCACTTGATGAAATCAATTATATAAAATGTACTAGCTTTTGCCCGCGGCTTCGCTCGCGTAAATTTGGGGTTCTCTAGTTATACACCACTATTTTTTAATTAGTACAAAAACGTTAAGGACAGATTAGCGAAGGCATTATTATCATATATGTGACGTAAGAATTTCATAATATTTATAAAGATCAAAGTTATTATCATTTGTTTATTGTAGAAAATCTCACTTAAATCATAGTCTTGTTTTACAATCCATTCACTAATTCATTGATAATATTCCATCCTGCTCATTCGCATTCTCTCTGTCGCACTTATGATGTAAGTAGACTTAGACAATAAAATGAAGCAAAATAAAAAGTGTTGGGAGTTACTTTTTAATTTTCTTTATTCTACCCTCTCCTTCATACTTCATCCGGGCTTAGGACCGGCAAAATTTACCGTTTTACAAGTAATTAAATATGGAGGTATGTAATTAGAAAGCAAACAAATATCAAAATAAAAGAAGGTATTCTGGACGAAAAGAAAATAGTAATTTTGGCGTATTTATGAAGTTAGAATCAGCTACTATTTACAAATTTCATCAGCATCATGTCAGCCTAGAGACGTCCACTACTGGACATAGGGCTCCCCCAAGGTTCTTCCCACATAGACCGATTTTGAAATAATTAATAAGTAATGAAATAAGTAATTTTTACTTACAAGTATTTCAATTGTCCTTCGAAATGTCCACCACTATTGTCAATACACAGACGGGCAAGTTTGATTAAATTGCTTTTTAACGACAGAAGTACACTTCTGTCTTTTCACTTCGTCATAAGCGTCCAATATCAGCTGTTTTAATTGTTCGACACTAACCGTCTCACTTTTGTATACCCACAAAAAAAAAGTCCATGGCCGTGAGGTCAGGTGAGCATGGAGGCCAAGCAACGGGGCCGCCTCGACCGATCCACTGGCTTCTAAACTCTTCGCTGTACAAACGCACAGCTGCACTCGCGTTTTATCCACTCAAAAAGTACGCACAAAGCATAGCTACATACTCTCGTGACGTGAACTGATAAACCATCGAAAAAACAATGCGCTCACTACCGGTTACAATTTAGCACTGTTTGTCGCATCGGGCGGGGCGCGGCGCGGGGGCAGAGGGACAGGGGGGAATTTATCAATGGAATAGTTTACTTACTACTAATTTACTACTCATAGTTTTAGTTATACATTTACAAATTATTACGTATTTTTGTGGACAGTTTTGAGACAGTTTTGGGACTTAGTGATTTTTTATTTTTTACCTACACAAATATGATCAGTTAAAGGTACTTAGAGCCCTGTTAATTTTTTTGAACTAATTAAAAAATAGTGGTGTATAGTATATCATCTATGTTCGGGATAACACAAATCTCCTTTATTGGGCGTATACTTCTATAATTGTCGTTTTAACTGTTTTTGAAATATAACTGCAGAAAGTATTTACATATACAAACTACTTAGTACTAAGACTTGGTAGTACCAAAGAGCTCAGATATTTACACTTGTTTTGATTGGTAGTACTCAAAATGTTATCCGGTATCAGGGACGTTTCGCTAGAGTGGCCAATATGGCGACTGCGATTTGTCTGTCAGAACCATTAGAATTTAAAAAAATTCTCGACAATCAGAATTTTGCGGCTATATGTTGTCAACTCGAAATCTTTATTTTTTAATGTTTTATTATTCAGTTAAGGTTTCAATCGAGTCTATCGTAGCCCTTGACTAAATTATTAATATAGATTTGACACAGCGATGGTAGCGCTGTTGTCGGTTCCGATTTGAAACATTCCCAAAACAACAACTACTTACAAATAAAAAATTAACTAAAAAACAGGGATTGAAAACCGGTTCCAAATAGCGGTACGGTTCGACTTTTCGGTACATCATTAAGGTTCCATTTATCGGTACGGTTCCGGTTCCGGTTCCTGTTCCATTACGGTTCTGGTGAACCGGTTCCAAATACCGGTCCCAGGATACCGATTCCATGTCACCAGATTAAGAACTGAATAGATACTTCGACACATAGCTGCGTAACCTTTTCTATTAAGCATTTCCTAATCGTAACATTGCCGCAGTATATTACTGTATACTGCTAGTAATTAAATAAGTAAGCAAGTATTTGTTAAGTGAATAATATTACAGTTTATATTCTACATTTAATATTGAAATGGACAACGGTGAAATTTATTGCATTTTATAATTAATTTCAGCCATTATAAGCGAATAATTATAGAATTATGTTTAATGTTTTCTTTTTGTATAAACATTATTTGCGTGCAGTGTTTACCTGTAACTAGTTGTGCAGTTAGATTTAAGACATACATGTAATTATCTTCCTAACTTTATTTTACTGTAACAACTGTTGGTGAACCAACGTAAACAAAATTAAAAAATAGACATTTTCTGGTAGAAAATGTCTAAGGTAGAAAATTTCTACCAGTCAACCTAGAATGGTGCAGAGATATGTGGTAGGTGTATTTTAGATTTTACTGTAGCGAAATTATTGTGTTACTATTACCTATTACTAATAATTAGTTCAGATATATTTTTCGCAGAGGATGTTATTTTATCATCGAATTTAAAGAAATTGATAAAAAAATATCTACAAGTTAAAAATCTGTCTAAATAAATCCCTTATGCTCGTGGGAACGCTATGGGAACTGAAAATTATATTTCTCTAGACGGCGGCGACGCGGTTCGCAACCCAACACGTCTCGTTTCTCGCGAGGGCGAAAAGCGGCCTACGGAAAGCCGGTTTGCAACATTTAATGTTGGAGGAGGAATGGATGGCAAATTGAATGAAGTATGCCAGATGATGGATGATAGAAAGATTGATGTTCTTTGTGTGAATGAGACAAAAAGGAAAGGTTGTGGCCCCACTAAGCATGACAGCTACACGGCTCATTGGTCTGGGGTAGACAGTAGCACCAGAGCCTGCAAGGGACTTGGTTTAATACTGTCTGCGCGAATGAATGAGTGCGTTAAGGAATTTGAATGTGTAAATGCTAGACTATTGTGAATGAGAATGAACGTAGGACTTACTCGTCTCTTTATTGTAGGGGTTTATTCCCCGGTCGATATAGAAGCGGGTATGTCACAGCGAGAACAAGACGAAAGGCAGGAGTTTTGGGAGAATTAGAGAGATTTAAAGGAAGTGTAAGGATAACGAAAGATTGATCTTGTTAGGTGATTTCAATGGATGGGTGGGAGTAAAACGAGATGGATTTGAAAGGGTTTTAGGTGGCTTTGCTGATGAGAGTGTAAATGAAAATGGAAAAGTATTGCTTGAGGTTTGTTTAGAGTGGAGCCTTTGTGTGACAAACACCATGTTTGATCACAAAAAGGATACACATGTATACGTGTGAGGCTAAAAATGTTAGAAGTCGTATGATTGATTTTGTAATTGTAGATGAACGTTTGAGAAAGATTGTGTTAGATACAAGGGTGTATCGAGGGGTTGGCATTCACACAGACCACTTCTTGGTGATGAGCCGGATAAGTGGGCTGTTTAAAGGATGGTGATACCGAGAACATAATGAAAATAGGGTCTTGGAAAGAATAAAAATAGAAAATCTGCAAGAGAAAGACGTGAAAGATGAGTATAAGCGAAGATTGATAGTAAGATTTGAGTGGTTCGATGGTATAAATGATATGGAAAAATTATGGCAATCTTTTAAAGAAGAGATAGTATGTGTAGCGTCTGAAGTATGTGGTGTGATTAGGAGAAGAAAAATACGAAAGGTTAAGAATACATGGTGGGACAAGGATGTACCAGCAGTGTCAGAGAAGAAGAAAGCTTGGTTAGATTGGTTGGCTGCCAGAGCAAATGAAAGAATGGGAAAGGCAACGAGTGATGACATAGATGAAGCAAAAAAGGAGTTTGTTAGGTCAAAAAGAATAGTGAAAGAAATTGTTAAAAAGAAAAAAGAGGAAATGAAAGATGAGTTCGATAGCAGACTATCTGAAGATTTCCGGAGAAACATAAAGTTTTTCTGGAAATCCGTTCGTGCAGTTCGAGGAAGAACTCAATCCTCAGAATACACGTCAATCAGAGACAAGAATGGAAAGATACTGAATGGTGAATCATGCGTGCTGAAAAGATGGAAGGAGTATTTGAAGGTTTATTTGAAAGAACGGCGATAGAGACATCGATCAACGAAATGAATGGTAATAATAGCAATGATGAAAGCGACATTGGTTTGTATGAGATTGTGAAGGCACTGGGAAGTATGAAATTACGTAAGGCTGCAGGATATGATAGGATTGCAGTTGAAATGCTGAAGGCAGGACAGGGCATCATAGTTGGTCAGCTGCAGCGCTTATTTAACTTGTGCTGGAGCACCGGCCGATGACTGGGCCACAGCGTAGGTTGTGCTTCTTTATAAAGGAAAAGGCTCGCACCAAGACTGCAAGAATTATAGAGGCATTAGCCTTCTCAGCATTTTTGGCAAATTGTATGCGAAGGTACTGATTGAAATAGTTATGGAAGTAACCGACAAGAAAATATGGGAAGTACAAGCAGGATTCTGAAAGGGTATGGGGTGCACGGATCAAGTCTTTTCCTTACGGTGCATAGCCGAATAATTCTTGGCCAAAGGTCAAAAGGTTTACTGCGCATTCGTGGATTTGGAAAAGGCTTACGATAAAGTGGTGAGGAATTAAATGTGGTCGGTACTGTCGATGTATGGGGTGAACAGCAGCCTCATACGAGCTCTGAAATCCCTTTGTGAAGATTCTAGAGCTTGTGTGAGGATAAATCGGTCGTACACTGATAGGTTTACCATCGAGACAGGTGTTAGACAGGGATATGTAGCGTCGCTGTGGCTGTTCAACAAATAGTGACTGTGGATTAAGGATGAATGAGTTACTCGTCAAATGCCTCCTTTATGCTGATGATCAGGTAATACTTGCGTCTTCAGTGGAGGAGTTGCAGGAGATGGTGGCAATCATGCATGGTGCTTTAGGGAGGAAAGGAATGAAAGTGAATGTAAGCAAGACGTAAGTTATGGTTTTTGAAAAGGAGGAATGTGTTACGGCTTGTAATGTTATGATCGATGGACAACGTGTGGAGTAAGTGAATGATTTTGTATATTTAGGTACGCTGTTTACTAGGAATGGTAAGAATGAAGAAGATATTGAAAGAAGAGTTAATGCAGGTAATAGGGTGAATAGAGCTTTGAAGGCTTTTATGAACAATCAAAACGTGTCCAGAAAAGCACGTTTGGCTGTGCATAGAGGGGTGTTAGTACTTACACTTGCAGTGAAAGTTGGGTATGGCAGAATAGACATGAAAGTAGAATAAATGCCGTAGAAATGAGAGCACTGAGAAGTATTTGTGGAGTCTTTGAACGACAGAGTAAGGAATTGTGTGAAAAGAGAGTGTTGTGAGGTAAAAGAACATGTAGTGACAACCATTGAGAAAGGTACCTATGCTAAGATGGTTTGGACACATGGAGAGGATGGATGACGAAAGACTGACCAAGAAGTTATGTAAGTCAAGCGTGAATGGGGCAGGAGAAACGGGAAGACCTAGACGGACGTTATCTGACAAGATTGAAAACATCCTAATAAAAGGACAGGTTAGAAGTACCCTTAACCGAAGAGCATGCATGAGAAATTTGATGGGAGTGAATGAAGCAAGAGAGATATGTCAGGATCGTTGCAAATGACGTTCCGTAGTCTCTACCTACCCCTCCGGGCAACAGGCGTGAGTCTATGTATCTATGTATGTATTAAGTTTCACACTACAATAAGTACCATTAGAATAAAAAAAAATAAGTACCATTAGAATAAAAAAAAATATCATAATGTAAGAGTAGAGGAATGTGACAGCACGCGGCAGAATCAATGAGGCGATAACGTTCCCGCGTCCTTTCTTGTTGCTTTAAATAACGTTAGGTACTAAGTGACAGAAAAGGATAGAAGCATAGAAAAGTTACGTTGCAGTTACAATATTTGCGGTTAAGCTTCAAGCGAGCGGTACATCCGTTATCGTCCTGTCACGAGCGGCGAGCCGGCGAGCTTTGCATCAATTCAAACGTGTTCAAACGCGCTTCGCTCAAGAACCGGTAAAATAAAGGTTCTTAAAGGTTCTCATTTAGGTTCCGGTTTCGGTTTCGGTGCGAGTACCAGAACCGCTAAATACCGGTACCATACCGGTATATTGGAACCCTTTTCAATCCCTGCTAAAAAATCATTTTCCAGTGGACTAAATTGTGAATCTAAACCATTCTCAAGTCCCCTTGAACACAAACAAAAAATTTCATCAAAATCGGCCCTGTCGTTTAGGAGGAGTTCAGTGACATACACACGCACACAAAAAATATAATATATAAAGATAAAAATAATTAAATAAATCATTTAATGATCAAAAAGACTGTTTCAATACCTTGAGATTACATTCCGTATTATTTATAATTGAAAATGCCATTTATAAGAAAGGCGGTGATAGCCCAGCGGTGTACGTAACGGACTGCCGAGACGGTGGTCTCGGGTTCGATCCCCAGGTACCCCGGGCTCACACCTCTGACTTTTCAAAGTTATGTGTGCATTAAACATATTAATTATCGTTCGCTTAATAATGTGCCCGGTAGATGGCAATAACCTCGCCCCCTAGTACATTGGAACCGAAACATAACTGGTGAAGTGTGGGTGCATAATACACCTCTGCCTACCCCTTCGGGGATATGGAGTTATGTTATGTTATATGTATAATGTGTTTTACAAATGTAAAAGTACGGCAGGGAAGCGTGAATCAAATGAAAATGCAGGTAACACACCAAGAAATGAATTACTTTAGTAATTACTTACATAAAACTAAAATGTATATATATTTATCCACATACAGCATTTTTCAGTCCACTGCTGAACATGGTCATCACGGTAGCAGTGCCATAATATATATAGCTATAGCTATAACCACGCTAGCCAGACGGGATGGTATGGAGTTTGATGTAGAGTTTGGAGTATCTTCGTAAAGTGACGAAATGATTCGTGTATTTTCCTTAGTCACCTCTTAAGACACTCGCCACCAAAGGGACAAAAAAGTATAATATATGAAATATGAAATGAAAAATCTTTGAGAAGAAATATAGGTTTATGGAGCTGAGCCTACGGTACACTCATACTATATAGGCTACTGTGCCGCAAAAGTAGTTCATATCATTATGTTATATAGACTATGGCCTTTTTCAATAAATGAGCTTTCAAACACAAAAATAATTATTTAAATTAGACCAGTACATCTTGAGATTAGTGTGTTCAACCCAACAAACAAATGAACTCTTCAGCTTTGTTATACTAGTTTATCATACAATTTTATGAAAACCGAAACATGTATCCTGTATAGAGGGCAACTTTAAAAAAAATCGGACACAAATAACATCCAGTCTCGAAACAGCAATCTGTCGATCACACATAGTGTTGTTTCGTCTGGGCGTCAAACCCACGACACTCAGTGCAGAGCTAAACAGCGATGCAAAGCTTAAACCACTACGCTATACGTAATAGTCACCATAACATCCTTCCGGTATCCATTGCTGGATAAAGGCCTCTCCTAATTTGCACCCCAATAGCATTATGACTATAGTGAGCCTATAGGACTACTACAATACCACTCTAGACCATGATATAGAGTTTCATGTCGAGTTTTTCTTCTCTACGCAAATATACTATTTGTTTCGTGTATTTCTCTAACATCTTTTTACGTCGCTCACGAAATGAAATGGGGTATATAATATACTTTCTATTCTTAATACCTCAACAATCGGCATACTAAAAAAAAATATGTAACAGTATATAAAATACATACCTATATATTTTTTTGCGTTACCTATAGCTTAAAATATTTGAAAAGTATTTAAGCGGGTAAAGTCGTAAGATATGACAAGATAGCTGCTGAAATGTTCAAGGTAGGCAAAGGCGTCACTGCAAGCCTGCTGTAGCGGAAACCTACTATTTAGTTAAATTTTGGCGGTCCGGTCGCGTACCAGGTGACTGCAACAAAGCCGTAATTGTGCCACTGTATACGAGTAAAGGGTCCCAGCAGGAATGCAAAAATTATCGCGGTATAAGCTTCCTAAGTGTAGGGACACACACACATACATATTATGTAAGTGCACGTGCATAGCTATGTAAGTGTAAAGTGTCATCTACACAATCCTCATCTTTTAAGTTTATTTTATTTTCAGTCCAGATTAACACCTCGCTTCTTTAACACGCCTGATCTGTTATAAACTTATAGAGTATATATAGTATAGTATAGACTAAGTGAAATACTGTGGCCCTGAAAATATATATACAGTTCGTTTTTGTGAGACTGACTTTTATTTATGAATCAACCCGAAGCTACTGGACTCAAATAGGACATCTGTTCCTAAATTGGTGACCCCGACGTGATAGTTCGTTTAGGCCACAGTGAACTTAAATTTTGTGACTATTATTGCGTGCGGTCAGTGACTATTATTCGGTGAAAATGACTACCAGTGTTCCGGGCGTTCCCCAAATGCCACAAGCAGACATTTTGGCGGTAACACTATCGTCACGAATTCCCGAATTTTGGGTGGACCATCCGCGCGTATGGTTCATCCGCGTCGAGGCTATTCTCGCTCCACAGAAGATGAGCGATGAGGCAAGATTTGACTTAGTGGTTGCTAAGCTGCCTAAGGACGTCATTGTGCAGCTCTCCGATTTTTTGACGAAACCTCCGGAAACCGGCAAATTTCAAGCTTTGAAGACCAAAATGTTGACACTATTTGAAGATTCTACAAATAGACAGATTGAGAAACTCATAGGTGAAATGGAGTTGGGCGATCAAAAGCGCTCACAACTCCTCCACCGAATGAGGGACTTAGCGCGCGACAAGATACCAGACGATACACTGAGAGTGTTATGGCATGGCCATTTACCTACGACGGTACGAGCTGTATTGACCGTGTCAGAGACCAAAGGACTTGACAATTTAGCGATGATCGCCGACAACGTTGCGGAGGCTACTCGCGTCCCTCAAGTTTCGGAAGTAGCCCGGAAATTGGTCCCGTCGAGTGAGTCGTCTAAGGTTACTTCGGATATCGAGCATTTGTCAGCTGAAATCGCGAAGATTAACGCAACGTTGACAACATTATGTAGAGAACAGCACTGTAAGAGAAGGAAAACTTGATACAAACCCTATACCAACCCGCTTGGCCAGCGTGGTATAGCAGGCCAATTCCTCCTTTCAAAGGAGAGGCCTAGTCCAGCAGTGGACTGTTAAAGGCTGATGATGATGATGACAAACATGAAGCGCAGTAGGTCAAGGTCAAGAGATAACAACCGTTACCCGAGGCGCTATTCAAGGTCGTCATCGAGGCATCGCAATCCGGATTCTCCAGACTGGCTATGTAGTTACCATTTTCGGTACCCCCATAGAGCCCATCGCTGCGTACCTCCTTGTGCGTGGAAGCCAAGGGATAACAGTAAAAAGAATAATGCCAAATCATCGCAGTCGGAAAACTAGTAAGCGTGGTGCAGTCGTCGGCGGAGACCTGCGCTGTGATACCCTGCAGCCGCCTATCAGTCATGGACTACAACTCTGGTTTGCGTTTTCTAGTCGATACAGGCGCAAACGTGTCTATCTTACCGGTAACAAAAAAATATTTTTAAGAAATTACAGTGTACAGACTATAGATTATATGCTGCCAACGGTACGGAAATTGCTACTTATGGCGTCAAGTCGCTAGTATTAGACCTAAAACTACGCAGACCGTACAGATGGGAGTTTATGATAGCTGATGTTAAGCAGCCTATTCTGGGCGCAGATTTTTTATCGTTTCATAAAATAGTAGTGGATATGAGTCAACGTAAGCTTATAAATCAGGTTACAAATTTGAATGTATCAGCGTCAGTAGTAAATATGAAACAATCTTCTATTAATTCTGTTGATCAAACTTGTCCATATTATGACTTATTGTGTTATGTATCCCGATATCACGAAACCGCCGTCATTCAGGGAAACTCCTCCTCATAACGTGGTACATTATATTGAAACTACGGGTCCACCGGTTCATGCTCGCGCTCGTCCTTTGCCGATAGACAGATATAACAAAGTTAAAGAAGAGTTCAGAATTATGCAGGAATTATGTATCTGTAGACCATCCAAAAGTGCGTGGGCCAGTCCTCTTCTCGTTGTTCCGAAGAAAAACGGCGAGTTGAGGCCTTGCGTTGACTATCGTCGCTTAAATGCGATAACAAAGCCTGACAGATACCCAATTCCTCGCTTGCATGACTTCACATACGTATTGGCAAATAAATTAATATTTTCAAAATTAGACATAAATAGGGCCTATCATTGCATAAGTATAGCACTTGAAGACATTGAAAAGACGGCTATAATAACCCCATTGGGACTGTACGAGTTTCCCCGCATGACGTTTGGTTTACGAAACGCAGCACAGACATTTCAGCGTTTCATGAATAATACTGTTTTACAAGGTTTGAATTTTTTATTTAATTAATTAGATGACGTCATAGTGGCCAGCGAAAATAGCACTCTACATCGCGAACATCTAAGGTTGGTATTTGAACGCTTCAATACTTATGGTATCACGATAAACTTAAACAAATGTTGTTTTGGACAGTCGCGTATAGAGTTTTTAGGACATGACGTTAGTGTGAATGGCATCAGACCTCTTGATGAGAAAATCCAGGCAATTGTGAATTTCCCTAAGCCCGAAACTGTTGCCGATTTGAGACGATTTTTCGGTATGCTCAATTTTTACAGACCACATTTACCAAATTTAGCGTCTTATCAGTGCGAGCTTAACAAGTACATGGTCAATGCAAAGAAAAATGACAAAAGTAAAATTAATTGGAACGAAGATTCTGAGAACGCGTTTGTGCAATGTAAGACAGGTCTACAGAAGGCCGTTGCGTTGTCACATCCACATCCAAATGTTCCACTTGCGTTAATGACCGATGCTTCTAATACATCTATGAGTGCCGTATTGCAGCAAAAGGTAGACGGCGTTTGGAAGCCGCTCGGCTATTTTTCGAAAAAATTAACCCCTACGGAACAGAAGTATTCAACTTACGATAGGGAGCTACTAGCCATTTACAGATCAATTAAATATTTTCGCAAATTATTAGAAGGTCGACCTCTGACCGTGTATACCGACCACAAACCTTTATGTACTGCTTTTTCAAAATTAGGTAAAGACGATAATGAAATACCAAGGAGGACGCGTCAACTCCTTTTTATTAGTGAATTCACGGTAGATATTCGGCATATCAAAGGTACAGATAATATAGTAGCAGATACATTGTCACGAATTGAAACAATAGTGTGTCCGACTGTACTCGACTATAATGCACATGCCGACGCGCAAATGAAAGACGAGTACTTATTGCGCATGTTGAAGAATTCCGATAGCAACAGTGATATTAAATATAAACAAATGTTATTACCTGAATGTAATAAGCCAATTTATTGCGCAATATCTGGAAACGTTGTTAGACCATACTTAACAGAACATTTTAGAAAAATTGCGTTCGATAGTGTACATAGTTTAAGTCATCCTGGCGTCAAATCGACGCGAAAAATGGTTTCTAAGTATTTTGTATGGCCCGGTATGAATAGAGACGTAGGTTTGTGGGCTAAAACTTGTCTGCAATGTCAGAGGTCGAAGGTCAACCGCCATGTGATGTCGGGCATAGGAGAATTCACACCGTCTGGACGATTCAAGCATATCAACGCAGATATTGTTGGTCCGTTACCACCATCTCCGCAAGGATTTAGGTATTTGGTCACAGTTTTGGACAGGTGTACTCGATGGCCAGAGGCTTTCCCCGTTCAGGAAATAACGGCAGAGATAGTCGCAAAATGTATATACGAAGGATGGATAGTAAGGTATGGTTGTCCGATAAGAATAACGACCGATCAGGGTCGCCAATTCGAATCGTATTTGTTTAAAAATTTAATGAAGTTTCTAGGAATCCATAAGATTAGAACCACACCATACCATCCACAGAGCAACGGTGCCGTGGAGAGATGGCATCGTTCATTAAAAGCCGCTCTCATGGCTCGTTTGCATGAAAACACAACATGGGTAGAAGAATTACCGGTTATGTTGTTCGGGTTGCGCGCTGCCATTCGTACGGATAGCGGGATCAGTGCCGCGCAGTTGACATTCGGTAGATCTTTACGTTTACCTGGCGAGTTTTATGAACGATCAAATGATAGTCATAACAATGACCCATATAGTTTAATTAAAAACATGCACACACATACATACTATGTAAGTGCACGTGCATAGCTATGTAAGTGTAAAGTGTCATCTACACAATCCTCATCTTTTAAGTTTATTTTATTTTCAGTCCAGATTAACACCTCGCTTCTTTAACACGCCTGATCTGTTATAAACTTATAGAGTATATATAGTATAGTATAGACTAAATGAAATACTGTGGCCCTGAAAATATATATACAGTTCGTTTTTGTGAGACTGACTTTTATTTATGAATCAACCCGAAGCTACTGGACTCAAATAGGACATCTGTTCCTAAACTAAGTGTTGTTGGAAAATTGTATGCAAAGATACTGATTGAAAGAGTTATTTCTGAAACTGATAGTAAAATTTGGAATGTGCAAGCGGGATTCAGAAAGGGAATGGGATGTACGAATCAAGTATTTTTCTTAAGGTGCATTTCAGAGAAAATCTTAATGAAACACCATAAAGTTTTCTGCGCCTTTATTGACTTGGAAAAGGATTACGGTATAGTGGTGAGGGATGAACTTTGGTCAACACTTTTTGAGTATAGAGTGAGCAGCAATCTGATACGGACACTTACATTACATCCTTAACATAAACGAGGCCTACACAGTTAGTAGTAGGTAGTGTTAGACACGAATGTGTAACGTCTCTTTGACTGTTCAATCTGTTCGTGGACAGTTGTCTAACTGATGACTTGAAAGAGTCTGAATGTGGATTAAGAATGGGTAAATCAGTGTTTATGGTCTACGATGACGATCAAGTTCTTTTTGCGAAGTCAGCGTCGGATTTGCAACAGATGGTCACCATGATGAATGAAACGTATAAAAAGAAAGGTATAAAACTTAATGTTAACACAACCAAAAGCATGTTCATAGAGAGGGAAGATAATATTACTGAATGTAATATGATGATAGGAGATAAAAAAGTGGAACAAGTTAATGAGTTTGTGTATTGAGGGTCTTTATATACGAGATATAGAAAATTTGAGGGATATTTTAAAAGGAGAGTGAAAGCAGGATATAGCGTGAATGGCGCCTTACAGTCTATCAACCGTAATGGTACTATCCTAAAGAAGGCCCGCCTTGCTAAACTGCAGGGACTTTTGGCACTAGCACTGATGTTTGGTAGCAAATCATGGGTATGGCAGAGGAAACATGAAAGAAGAATCAATGCTGTGGAAATGACGTGTGCTTCGAACTTTTCCGTTTTTCAAGACGTCCCCAATTTGGTCGACGAACGTCTTACGAGGTCTGCCGTAACCGGCTTGCCCACACACCTCTGCCATATATATTTGATTCGTCAATGTTTCTACACTCATTCGCTCCACGTGTCCAAACCATTTCAGCATTCCTTTCTCAATCCTTGTCACGACATCTTCTTTCAGGCCACATTGTTCTCGTATTACTGCATTCGGAATTCTATCAATCAGTCTCACCCCACACATACTACGCAGTAATCGCATCTCAACTGCGTTAATTCTGCTTTCATGCTTTTTCTTGCGTACCCAACTCTCACTTCCATAAATCAGGGTGGCACTAGCACATGTGTATTATAAATAATATAATTTACTTATACTAACTACTTTTAAACTACCACGATTTGTACACATATTAAAAATTATGTAACGGGTCTGAATCGTGTTAATAAACGAAAGAAAGATGAAATACCTTTCTATTTGTCCCGACGTTTCGGCATGGGTTACACCAGCCGTGGTCACGGGATGACTGATGTTCGTCAGCGCTGCCTCCGAGAAGTGCGGGTTTTGGAACCTACCCTCACTTGGTCTTCACAATTATTAACATTATTATGTTCGGAACTGTCGGTACTTCGACACACAACACTAATGGTATCTTTACACTGGCGCGTAATATCACCTCGTCGGTGTCTACATTTGCTGATGACAGGATTCCAAGATGTAGATAAACGGTAACCATCCTCCCGGTTGAAATTTACGTGCTTTTTGATTTCAACCGCTTCCCGTGCTATTCTTGAAAAATAGTGACGGTTTGTGGAGAGAACCTGGGGCCGATGTAGCTCAATCCAGTGATTGGATCCTGACTCCAACAAATGCTCAGCTATGGCCGACTTGGTGGTTTGTCAGTTTTTGACGGCCGTGATGTGTTCCTTAACTTTTTTAATTACTTATACTATTAATAGTTCGAAGGCAAACCTACCATCTTATAACTAAATTAATCTTAAACAATTTACCAACCAGCAGTGCGCATACACATACAGTAATCCTTCACTTGCCACAGATTACAAAGCCCATGGGTAAAGATGAGGCTGTCTTATATGTAATGGGAAACCACAAATTATATTATAGCAATATCTTGGGATTTTCATTCTATACATCACGGACTTTCTGGTCACTACAGAATACAAGATATTTTATAATTGATATCAAAGAGATTGAAGGCTGTTAAAACTTTGAGCTGTAGTACTGTTGTTTACACACGCATCGAGTTGATTATTATTATTATTTTAATATTCTACAACATACATAAATCACCATCACAATTATAAAATATTTTTTGTAGAGAACTTCTTCAGAACGCTTTTTTTCGTTTCGAAGCAATTGTGCAATTGTCACACAATACATTGGGACTTGATTTCGTGTCGAGAGACTTTCAAACATTTAATCAAAAACCAACCAGACTCGGTATAATAGGTTTTGAATCACGCAAAAGTTGTCCTGTGTATCAACCTCATTATAACCGCCGCAGTGTTAAGTGGTAAGGCGATTACATGAACCATTACTTTATCCCTGGAATTATATTCCAAAGTTACTTAGTACCTACTACATAATATAATCAGTTGCAATGAGGGGGTCCGCTTACTGTATTCTAACCGTTTTTGACTGAATATTTAGCTTTTCCACAGAGCAACCGCCTGTCTGTTTGCCGCACCCCAAAGGGATAGATATATTACTATTAGTACTACTACTACTACCACTATCAGTACTACATGATATAATATCACTTTAAAAACATTCGTAGGTACTATAAATATTTATCGTCAATTGTTACTAATTTATGGTAATAAATTAGTAACTATTGACGACAGCAATAAAAATATCTGTTTTCCAGAAAAGGAGGTCATACCGTAAGAGGTAATTATCGCGAGTTTACTAAAATTATAATATCGAAAATGGATTATCGTTTTATCGTCAATAGGTTGTAAAATCAAAACTAATATAAAACTGGTTCAGTTTTGTTTATTAAGGCCTATATTCATATAAGCTTTAACAAACAAAAGTGGCCTTTAAAAAATATTACTGTTATGAGGGTACTTTTCGGGAACTATTTTATTATTGGTTAACTTGGCTTTGATGTCAAATTTACACAATCCGTATTCCGGTCAACGAAGGTTTGTTACAAGGACATTTTGTGGGGGTAAATTTACATAAAGTTTACTTGACTATATTTTAGGAACCATCGTTTTGTCTTTTGTCTAATCTTAAAGTTCGACTTGTAATTCTTCTTTATAGGTATTGGTTATTAGGTATTTCTTAAAGAGTATTTATTCTACCTGTGTATTAATTTTCGATAAGTTATTGTAAATTTCTCATTGCCGTGTGGTTGACGGCATAGAATACAAGTGTCACCACCCCCTATCTTCCCGTGGGTGTCGTAAGAGGCGACTAAGGGATAACACGATGCAAATACCATATTTGCGTAGAGACGGAAAACGCGACATCAAACCCTATACGACTGCCTCGTTGGTCTCGCGGCATAAATGTGCGCGTGGGATCGGGAGGTCCCGGGTTCGATTCCTGGGTCGGGCAGTGTTATTGGGTTTTTCTGTCACGAAATTCTCAGTAGCAGCACGGAGTCTGGAAACGTGCCCGGTACGGCAATAGGCTCGCCCCTTATTACGTGGGACTAAAGTATATCTGGCGAAAAGTGGGTGTAGCAATACACCTCTGCCTACCCCTTCGGGGATAAAAGGCGTGACGATATGTATGTATGTATGTATTGTAAATTATTAATCTTCAAAGGAGCAAGTATGTAGTTAAGTAATATTTTTAAGTTGCTCTAGACGCACATTATGGTGATGTTGCCAAACTGTCTGTGATTTGTAAGATATTACTGGATACTGACTGTAACAACTTCACGCGAAGACAAATTTTAAACTGTAACAGTCACATCCATATTGACTGCATGTACGGCGCAGTGGTTTAGCCGTCTCGTCACTTGTCTTGACATTGCGATGAGTATCGCAGGTTTGATTTGACACAACACATCGTGTGATCTACAAATTGTTGCTTCGAGTTTGGATAGACATTGTATCTGCAAAACACAAATAATTTCTAGTGCGGGAGATATCTTCGAAAAAAACACTTGCTTAGAAGAGCACGTGTTTTGATATCAAACATCGGTCATCGTGCCTTGTTCACATTTATACGATTAACCGATACAATATATATATGGATATAATATCAATGGATATGAATATATTGGTCGACCACAAAGATATAATAAATACAGGGTAATTTTTTATGTAGTTCGGATATTTTAGTATGTTATACATTTACGAAAATTAATAAACACGTATTTTTTATTTTTTTGTTTTACCAAAAAATAACAAAGTTATCGCTTATATATTACTTTCTCGATGCGCCCGAGTCGACTGCCGCGCGCCGCGCGGCCGGCACGGCACCACGCCCCGCACCCCGCGTCCATGCACGTCCCGTACCCCTGTTGCATCGCGCGCGTGTTTGATAGTATTATTGCAATGAATAACGTTGTGTCTATGATTTCCTTGTTTTTCGGATATTTTTACTCGGATTTGGTGGCATAAAAAAGTAAAAAGTTATTTATGGAAATGTGTTCTATTATTGTTATAGAACCACAGAAAAAAATATCCGAACTACATAAAAAATTACCCTGTATAACCTTGATTCCCTTGAAGAAGATTCGTAATTTTAATCGAATGAAGAATCGAAAAAAATATTTTTAAATAAAAAGAAACCTACTTCAAAAACACTACGGAACTAAAAAACAAAAAATAATTGGTTTTAGAGCAACAATATTTGGAGTCAGTGCCAAGCCAAGTATTTCTGATCTGACTATAAAACCTCTACACATTTTTAAACAACTTTTGTTGTTGATAGAATAGGTAGTTTGTAATTTAGTAACTTTTTGCGTAAGTGCTTGGCACCGACTCCAAAAATTGTTGCTCCAAAACAATATTTTTTTTATTTTTAGTTCCTTAGTGTTTTTGAAGTCGGTTTCTTTTTATTTAAAAATAATTTTTATTTGTTGCTTTTTAGTGGTATACTAATAAAAAATAGTAATGGGTGGTAATTAGGTACATAGGATAGTGTAGGTGGTAGACGATGGGGATGCCTTCTTTACGTGCCTCAATTCTGAAATATAGAACTGTACCTTTCTGGCAATTTGAAGTATTTTTTTGTTGTCAACTAACTAGCCTAAACACGTTCGTTTCAGTTCCATCATCAGATCCCAGAAATCATCCAATACCAAAGTGTTTTCCAAGACAAAACAAACGAGCCTAAACACGATGAGATTGCGTTATTGTATTACAAAGATCCCATGGCCACCTTCCTGCTCTATCATCAGAGTTTGGTAAACATTCAGCACTAAAGTCCATGTAAAGACAAATCCAACGAGCCCAAACTCAATGGGATTGCGTTTTTGTATTACAAAGTTCCCATGGCCACCTGCTCCATCATCAGGCCCTGGTAAACATTCAGTACCAAAGTCCATGTAAAGACCAATCAAGCGACCCTAAACTCGATGAGATTGGGTTACCTTCCAGTTCTATCATCAGACCATGGAAATCATCCAGCATCAAAGTCTATGTAAAGACGACTCAAACGAGCCCAAACTCGATGGGATTGCGTAATTGCATAACAAATATCCCTTGGCTACCTTCCTGCTCCAGCATCAGAGTTTGGTAAACATTCAGCACTAAAGTCCATGTAAAGACGAATCAAACGAGCCCAAACTCAATGGGATTGCGTCATTGTATTACAAAGATCCCATGGCCTTCTTTCTGCTCCATTATCAGACCCTGCAAAACATCCAGTACCAAAGTCCATGTAAAGACGAATCAAACGACCCTAAACTCGATGAGATTGGGTTATTCTATCACAAAAATCTCATGGTTACAACCATGTTCCAACTCTATCATCAGACCATGGAAATCATCCAGCATCAAAGTCTATGTAAAGACTATTAGATTATACCCACAGGTACGCCTGCACATTTTATTTCATTTAACCGTTTTCCCCGATCTCGTAGTAATATCGGGCAATTCCTTCTTAGTGCACTTCTACGGTCCCCAAGGAACACATAAGGCTCTAACTTGAACACAGCCTTGTTTTATGTCATTTAACTTTACACATATAGACTTAACGTCCCAAACTAGTAAGTAACAATATGCTAGCAAAGTTACCCTTATTAATATTGAATCGATTCTGCGTGGTATTGAGAACTTGACTTGAAAGTCGAGACCTGTAAGCGAGGAAACTGGATGAGGTGTTTACTTAAGGATAAAGGATCCTTGTGCTACGTCGGTAATTTTGATAAGTGGGCTGTGATAATTGATATGAGGAAATAGGCCTCTTATACACTGCACGTTTTCCGTTCGGTTAATTCACACATGTTTAATTAAGCATTGTCGGACGTTGTCGCGTGTCGCTCATGCCATATGTATCACATCTGAACTACCTGTGTATTAATATTACCTGGGCCTGCGGTTACACCCGCGTTATATAAGGCTACTTAATGATGTTTTATAGCCTATAGCTTTCCTCCTTAAATGGACTATCCAAAATAAAAATAATTATTCCAATTGGTCCATTAGTTCAAACTTTGACATCCGATTCCAAAAAAGGTAACTCGTGTACTATGGCCATATAAAACAAAAGGCTACAATATGCACTTACTATTTTTGTTACAAAAGAAGCCTTTTCTTTTGGGACAAATACGGCCTTCCAATGGCAAACTATGCAAAACCTGTAAGATGGCAATCATATAGGTAACTAACAAAAATGTTCTTAAATAACTAATCAATACGTTTTTTTATATAATAAATTTTAATGTGAATGCTTTACTACACTTTTACGCTTCAACTTGTCAGATAATGCTGAAATTTCACGTAGGTGTTATTGTCACTGTACAGTGTGCGTGGGGAGTTTGTAGGGAGTTTGGAGACAAGTGAAACACTCAGATGTTAGATGCCAACTCGTTTATTGAATTATTAAACTTACAAACTAATTTAGCTCGCTCATACGTTACACACACACAAATGCATTTCGCACACGTCAGCTTTCGCACACCTATGCAAGACCCCACAATATTCCCCCCTTTTTTGAAAAAATATAACATATTATTTACATAACTTCTTGATATTTACTGCATTACATACATTTTTACTTTAAATGACATACATTTTATATTTAATTCATCATCATCATCCTAGCGCTGTCCTGGTTGCGCTCCAAAACCCACGCCTTGGAGCCCGGGGTCCGCTTTCCGGCTATGTCTCCTCCACTTCGCACGGTCTTCAGCATCCCTGGTGGTTAGTTGGTTGGCACGCATATCATCCCTTACGACGTCAAGCCAGCATTTCTTTGGCCTTCCCCGTTTACCGGGGCCCGGTGGAGGTAGCATGGCAAGACATTTATTACCCACGTAAGATGCCGGTTGACGTAAGACGTGGACATACCAGCGTAGACGACATTCTTGCAGTTTGTCAGCAATGTCACGGACATGAAGGCTACCCCGGATGCGGGAGTTCCTAACGCGGTCCTTCCGCGTGACACCACACATCTAGCGCAGCATGTTCATCTCCGTGACACGCAGACTCTGCTTGTGTCGCTCAAGCACAGGCCACGTCTCACTGTCATATAACAGAACAGGTCTAATGATGGATTTATAGACCTGTCCTTTGAGCTTAACCGGCATTTTGGGGTCACAAATGATACCGCTCACCTCACGCCATTTGGCCCAGGCTGCCGAAATGTGTGCCTTGACGTCGCAATCGATGTTACCAGACGCGTGCAGTACTGATCCCAGGTACTTGACCAGGTCCTTTCGCTGGGCAATGTCTCCGCCTATACGAATAGACGCGGGATCAGTACTGTTGCAGGCCAAGTACTCAGTCTTCGCCACGTTTATTTTCAGACCAATACATTTTATATTTAATTATTGTCACCTAATAGTTACTGTTATATAAACACATAGCAAGTAATATAGATTGTATTACACATAGCAAGTAATATTATTGTACTCTTGTATTACGTTACTGGTTTATAAAATACATAGGTGCTAAGATTACACTAAGTTGTTACCGTACACAAAAACGCAGTTGTTTTAATAGTTACACTTCAATTATATTAATTGTTACATGATTACTGGTTGTTTTAATTACTTTTAAACTTTATTTTAACATTCACTCACTTTTAAAAGAAATATTTAGACCGTTATAAGATTACACAACATGCTGACGCGGTTGCGCCTGCTGTGGCGCCATTGACATAGACGCTGTACTATGCCACACTGCCATTTCCTTTTGTAACATTTTCCTTGTATCTTGTTTACATTTTTATACAGTATATATGCCAAATAGATACTAGCCAGTACAACTATGACTATGGCTATTGTACCACACTTCTCTATGGTTTGCTCGAACTGCAAAGTGGTTGCACCATTATGAACCACTTTGCAGTTCGAGCGATTACAATGAATGATACTGCTGCTATCGCTAATTGTTATTGAATGTGAGTGTTACAATTTTATGTTCAAATCTTAATTATAATGTAATGATGCAATATCTACTTGTACATTTTTCCATTGACTCATCAAATAAGCAGTAACCTACAAAGTAAACCTTTGTACCTACTAACTTCATTGAAATAATAGTGATACGGTGCAATATTTATATACTAGCTGCTTAACCAGGGATTGCCTGTAGTCATTTTTTATTTTGACCCCTCGCATGCCCCACTCCAAAATGCATTTTCTCCGGTAGTGTCCAGCTATTTTGATAATAATGGCTGGACACTACCGGACACTACAAGTAATGTTTATAAGATCCTAGGTTATAAAACTTTAATTTTCTCGCGTTTAGTGTAATTATATGACGTAAATTTTAAACTATATACAGTTCAGAAGTTACTCTATATGAGAATTATATTAAAATAGCTTATCTTTAACCTTTTCATATCGAAAGAAATTGATAAATGCAGGTCACTTTGTTTTTTCTTACACCATGTAAAATATTTTTCCACAATACGCATAAATTATTCATGAAATTCACTTTCTCAATGCACTAATATTGACACGGGTAGACGAGGCGACGGTTATATACATACATTAGTTTAGCACATGTCACCGATATAACTTCACAATAACCATTTATTCATTGCAGCGAAAAGTTTGCGCCATTTTGATGATCCAACGGAAAACATTTCTCACTCACAAAACATATTTATACCTATTTTTAGCAAAAACAATACGAAATGTCTAATGAACAATGGATTCTAAGACAACTTTGTGAGAAACTTATCTATACTTAGTAAAGTTATTAATAAATACTTACATAGAATCATTTAAAATATGGAGGACGGCTAGCGGCCAACGCCCGAAAATTGCATCACAAAAATTTCTAACACTTTTTTTGTAAATTATATATAATTATAAATAATAATATTAAAAAACATATACTTCACTAAATTTTCAATAATTTGATATTTAATTCTAATACAATCACTTAGCGTTTGCGTTGAAAATACATTTTTGAAAAATCACAAATTCAACTTAGTTGATCGCCACAGCGCAATATGGCGGCACGGAGAAAACTGAGGACCGAAATCAGCAATTTTATTATTTATATCGGTTACAAGCTTGGAAATATGGTAAAAATTGATGGTATTATGTTGGTTAATCTGTAACTAGTCGATGTACGTTTTTATTATTGTAACCAATCACACACAGATATAGATCTACATAGATAACGCAATTATCACGATTTGTATTGAAACCAAGCGTGCCGACTTTTAAAATCAGTACTTAATTTTAATCTTATAAGTTCTACCAGATTTTGTGCACTTCAAGTTACTTGGCAATGCATTTTTTGTGCCGAAACATTTTTCTAATAAATATGCTGGTTTTAAACTATCTATTGACACTGATGTGACTCTATCTTCTAACTGAATTTTGAAAACCTTTTCTGACTTCTCTATCACCTTGTACGGACCTTCAAAAGGACGTACTTAAGACTTTTTATTTCTATTGGTTCGTAAAACTACGTGCAAACATTATTTAAGGTCTGTATGTACAAAAAATGTTTGGGTACTATGACACATAAGGCTAGTCGGCTTGTATTATCTAATATTATCTCTGATATTTTGTATTACTGAATGCGGATCTTGACTGTAAGGACTTTCTACAAAAAAATCGCCTGGCAATCGTAGTGACCAGCTGTAAACCATTTGAGTCCTTACGCTTACGCCTGAATCATTTTTGATAGCTGCACGGAGTCTTAACATCACGCTAGGAAGTTCGTGATACCAATTTTTGTTACCATTTAGCTTTGCCATTAAAGATGCCTTCATACTTCTATGCCACCGTTCAACGGCTCCGTTACTTTGCGGGTGATACGGAGTCGTCCTTATCTTTTGTATACCTGGATAGGCCATTAAACTAGTAAATAACTTGCTTTCAAATTGCCTGCTCTGGTCACTTGTTAGTTTAACAGGGCAGCCAAATATATCCATTCTTTTTATATTACGCTTGCTACGGTATCAGCCGACATATCTTTTAATGGGTACGCCTCTGGCCAACCTGTACCCCTGTCCAAAACTGTTAAACAAAATCTGTAGTCAATATGTATGTTTAAGTACTCTTACTTTACGTCGATTTTCTGTGAGAGGGTAGTACTTTCGCGGTCGAGCCGGCCCATTCATGCTGAAACCAGCAAGGCTCTACTACCTGTGAAACATCAGTAGAGTGTGTAGAAATCGTTTTTTCGAAATCGTTTACGATCGTTCCTCGTACGGCCAGGTTAGCTATCTTGCCTACTAAGCAACGTCCATTAATATATAAAATTAACTTAAAATGGTTTAAAAACATCTACGCCTTGTATCGGCTGTTTCACATCACAAACAACAAAATACCATCTGAAAGATCTATTTATTTTTAAATCTGAGGTAAGTGTATCTTTGTGCCATACGTCCTAATATTAGAACCGTTTGCTGCAAATAGCGTATAATTAGAATTTACATCTAAATCTAATCTATTTTATACGTAACTTTTAGGTAACACGGAAATACAGGCTCCTGAGTCTATCAAAAACTTTATATTAGATATTCTATCACTTACAATAAGGCGGTGATCCTTGACTGCATCGCTTTCCGCCACCTGCTGCAGTTCTGCTAGTTTTCCGGCTTCGGGGCTTGGCTCTTGTTCTTCCAGCTGCAGGGGGCAACGCACCTGTACGCTCGACTTCGAAACTTCCAGTAGTACGGGCACACCCAATCTGGCCTTTCCGGCGTTCTACGTGGCCTTGACTGGGAACGGTCACGCGAAAAATTCCTGAACCTGCTCCTGTTCCGGAACTTGCTTCTTTGGGTGTCCATTTCATTTATTTTCAGGTTTATCTTCGCGATCTCTGCCATTATTGTGGCTACCTCAAAACTGTTCGACGACTGCGACTGACTGCAGGCCACTTTGTTGATCTGCACTGGCTGGTGAGTATCCATGATTTTGTCGGCTATGACTGCCAATTCTTTAAGGTTACTCGTGGATGTTACGGTGAGTACAGCTTGAACTGACGACGGTAGGTGTCTTTTCCATAGAATTTTTAGTGTCTCGTCTTCAATTTTTCCTCTTGCCAATTCTTTCATTCTCCGCAATAATTGACTCGGTTTCTTGCCTCCTAGTTCTATTTCTGTTATCAATTTTCGTACTTGTTTCGTTTCCGACTCTTCATATATCTGCAGTAGGCGTTTTTTCAGGGTGTCGTATTTGTTTGTCTCCGGCGGGCTAGCTAAAATGTCTGCAATTTGTTGTATGGCGTCCTTGCTCAACTTAGCCACAACCATAAAATATTTGTTCGCGTCCGATGTTTCTGCGGCGTCAAAATGGCTTCTACTTAGTAAAAGCAAAGGCGTGGATTTTCTGGCCAAAGGGTTGGTATTTTGCTTGCAACCGAAAGAGTGGCTATACTAGTCTCGCACTCTTCCATCTTCACGGGAGCTGGCGCGGGCGGATTTGGTGGTGCTTGCGAGTACATGGTAACGTGTTAGATTCGGGGTCACCACTGTTATGTGTCACTGTACTGTGTGCGTGTATTGTGTAGGGAGTTTGGAGACTAGTGACACACTCAGATGTTAGATGCCAACTCGTTTATTGAATTATTAAACTTACAAACTAATTTAGCTCGCTCATACGTCACACACACACAAATTCATTTCGCACACGTCAGCTTTCGCACACCTATGCAAGACCCCACATAGGTATACGATAAGAGAGTACAGAAAATGACACGATGTACCTTTTTATTTTAAGACGCACGGCCGTATGAACTAAATACGTCTTACTGTATCAGCCTTTAACAGTCCACTGCTGGACTAGGCCTCTCATTTGAAAGGAGGAATTGGCCTACTATACCACGCTGGCCAAACGGGTTGGTATAGGGTTTGTATCAAGTTTCCTTCTCTTACAGTGCTGTTCTCTGCATAATATTCTCCCTCTGCGGCTCTTATGACACCCATGGAATGATATAGGGTGGTGACCTTCCGTATTTTTAATCCGTCACCACACGGACTGAAATAACGAAATGAATGAATAATAAAATTACGCCCAAACACAGTACCAAGAATCGTCTTCTTCACACAAAGATTTATTTTACGCATTGATCGCTCTTACGACCTTCTACTTAACAATTGGGGTCACTAACCACTTGACTAAGCGACTAACAAAGATTGGCCATAAATAGTTCGCTTTCTCCTTATAAAATATTGTTTGGCATTTATATTGTTACATACAGAAGAGACTTTGGTACTTTATTTCGCCACTAGCTGTTCCCTGCGGTTTCACCTGTGGTATTTTACGTATCTCGACAACAGCGCTACTAAGTACTAACCGAGTCAAATTATATGTGTAGTGCGCTTTTTGGATGGGCTATCGGCCCACAAAGTCTCCTATCTTCCGATGAAAGTCCCATTTCAATCGGTTCACCAGCTGTGGCTGGTGAACCGATTGGAATGGGACTTTTTACGATTACCCCGGACAAACAGAAATGCAGACAGATCGACAAACACACAAAAAATGTAATAAGTTTGTTTATGTATTGGTATCGTTTTATCTATAATTATATGCTCTTGAAACAGTCGTTTCGGAATCACAGATAAACACTGCAATTATATTTATATGAATGCATAGTTTTACCTATAGATAATAATTGGAATGTTTTACTACACTATACAAGTCAGACTTAGAACGGGAATCTGTATTCGAAATCACTTATTTTTGAAATGTTATATTAATGTTTAGTTTTTTGTCTTTGGATATAAGTTTCTCTTTTTGTTTTATTTATTACTATATGAATAAGATATACCCATGCCCATATATTCTTATTACTTCACTATATACCAAATTGCTGTTAAACTATTCAAATAGAATCGTACAATATTTGATGTTTGGAAAAATGTTTGTTACTATTTAAAGCATTAATTTCCGAATGAATTTTGACAAAACTGGCAGAAATGTAGTTTATGTATCAGATTAACTCATGAATCACGTTTTATTGCGATAGCCGATCCATCAGAGAGGGATCCATTTCCCTGTAAATAACAAACTACTTACGTACTTAAGAGAAATCGATTTGTACCGTCGCGAACTTATGGCAAACGTACCGGTAATCTATTCGCTCTTGACCGTTTCTCAACGACTTCGAAAAATGAGTGTCACTTCAGCACAGGATATTACACCGAAGGTTCAATCAACTCGATGCTCCCTCTTTCAAATAATGGAAATCTTCTGAGCTCGCTACAACTCCCTATAAATTATATATTATTATAGAATAAATCTAAATATTTTGAATATTTGTGAGGTTTCACCGGCTTCCTTTGTCTAGGCTTATAAGCCATAACGCTCGTTCCGCGACTTGGATTGGCGTTCTATGTAAAGTTAAGCAAGGCTTGCACAGGCCGCCACATGGATGGGTAACCACGTGTGGTGCTTTTATCAAAGCGGTACCGATACCGTGGGGAGGTAAAGCTATTGATCCTGTTACTTGTTTAAGGACCGTTAGATATGGATATTTGTACGATTTTCGCCTTAAGATAATGTGATTCCTGCGGAAAGATTAGGTGTATAATCCACGCGGGTGTAGGTGCGGGCAAAGTCTAGCATGGAATAAATGTTTAAATAGACTAATATTATGCTAGTAATTAGTAGATTTAAACTAGATTAGGCCATATATCTTAGATACATAGTAATTTATTTAGAGCATTAAATTTGTTCCAACGAATTTCAGAGATAAATATTATGTATAATGAGGACTAAACCTATATTAAGCCGTTGTTTTATAATTTGTTGTTGTCGTTGCCAGCCTGCAGTATGGGAATAGTAAGAAGAGGACTGGGATGAAGGAAATAGAAAAGGGGAATTGGGTCTCCGGTACTCTCACTCACCAAACGAAACGCAGTACCAGTTTAGATACTGTCAATTTATTTACGTTTATGACGATATTTTTGGAGAGACTAATGCTTCATCGGTCTAGTTGGCCTATTCTTGATGAAATCAGCAATACCTACTACCTAAAAATTCAAAGCCACACAAAAACAAAGTCAATATCCAGTATCCGTCATTTACCTATACTTTCTACTAGAGGATGCCCGCGGTTACACCCACGTTATTTAAGGCTACTGCTCTGCTCCCGTTGCTTATAGCGTGATGTTATATAGCCTATAGCCTTCCTCGATAAATGTGCTATCTAACACTGAAAGAATTTTTCAAATCGGACCAGTAGTTCCTGAGATTAGCGCGTTCTACCAAACAAACAAACAAACTCTTCAGCTTTTTATATTAGTATAAGATTCAAGTGATTAAAACAAATAGTCGTTGTATCACACATTCAACAGCGTTACAAAAAGAAAAAAACTAGCACTCAAGCACTTATTCCATTCAATCAAACTTGACTAATTGCTCAGAAGCGAGCGGTTATTTTACTTCGCCAACCATCTACTGAACACGCGATCGCATGATTAGAACCTTTGAACAATATATTACTTTAGTAAAAAAAAAACCCAAGCTAATGGACCTAATAGATTTAGAACAAAATGTTGTATGATACGAATCTACGAGCACATTAAGCCAATTTGGTAATACTTTAAGAATAGATTTGTCGTGTAATGATGTTGGGGTGCGTTTCCAGGGTGGCCTTGGTAGTTTGAAGGAGTTCAACGGTGTATAATAACACCCTTTGAATGCTGAGGTTGCACGCATACTCTGTGCTATAGCTAGCTGTAGTAAAGTGACGAAATCTGGACTTTTAGCAAAATTTTTTGTAAAATGTCAACGATAGTGTTTATATGCCTTTATAAAATTCAACATGTCGTTCTCATTCCAGGAAATGTGGCCAAAGAACTGCAGTGTACTTGAGTGGCATATTTAAGTAGAAAGCCTCGTTTGGATGTTAAGTTTTCTAACGCTCGATTTATTGGATCATATAGCAGTGAACGGAATCTGAAGATAAAAAGTATTCTCATAATAATTAAGGCATAATTTTAATTTGCTTACAGTTTGCACATGACGCGTGTTTGGCTTGAAAGTTTTCAATGAGAGTGCCGGTGCTTAAGTTAATTGAGTCTTACTTACTCTGAGACTAGTTAGTAAAGCTGATTTACGAGAGGCAACTGTTATGAAGCAAGTTTCCTACCGTCTATTTTTTATTGTTCTCCCAAGATAAAGACAGCAAATTGACTTCTAGTTGGTTCCCACATTTTTAAATAAAGTGTTGATGGTTTTAAGCCACTGCTTGAAGTTGATCTACATTATTCAATGAAATATGCCTTTCTTTTTACTGATAGACGAGACGAGTGACCATCTTATGTAACCCCGGCTTATACACATGGCTGTGCAACACAACCAAGCTGCTGCCTATCACGAGGGTGGCAAAAGAAAAACGGGATGAGGAAAATGAAAAGAGAATGGAGCCTCCAACATTCTTCTTCACCGAACAAAACTTAACAGCGCACGTCCTTAGGTCAGTCCATTGCCATACTGCTGCTATGACCATGCGTCTTGTTTTTTTTGCAGGATAAAACAAAATAAGCCTTATTACACCTGGCCTTTTAACGGAAAATGCAGCAACTTAAATTATTATGTTTAGCTTCTGACATGACTTTGTGCTATCAGTGCTGTCAAATAATTACAAAAGCCAACCGTAAATTACCAAAAATGCGTGGAAAAATGTAACACATTTGGCCCTTTTTAAGACTCTAGTCCTCCTAAGAGAGTGAGAACTCGACACGCGTCTATGCGCTAGACAGCCTTACACGACTCATTGATCATTGACAATATATACATTTAATGCTATGCTTTTAATGCTATGCGACGACCGGTTGGCGCAGCGGGAGTGTAAGCGACTACTACGCCGAAGGTCGCGGGCTCGATTCCCGCTCAATTCAAACATTTGTGTGCATGAACATGGATGTTTGTCTTGGTCTGGGTGTTTCTATGTATAATATGTATGTCTTGTATTTACAAAAAAGTATATATGTATGTTTATCCATTATCTAGTACCCATAAAACAAGCTCTGCTTAGCTTGGGACTAGATGGTGATGTGTGTATGTGGTAGAATATTATATTATATTTTTAATACATACATCATTCTCCAGTTATTGGGATCAGCTTACTAATCTAACCAGATTCGATTCAATATAATTTCCGCAGAGTGATTGCCTGTCTGATCTGCGCTACACCTAAAAGGATAGCTATGTTGCGTGGTGTAGACTAGTGTCAGTCTATTTAGAGGTACTGACTCGCCATCACAACTTTTGATATCTTCCTGATAGGTAAAGAGCTCCCCGAAGCACGAAGCACGGGGCAAGCGATAATTAATAATTCAATACGCAAATAACGCCGATAAGTCAGTGGTGCGCACCGTGTATTTGAACCTTACACCCTCTGCTATTCTTGTGGTGACGGATTAAGAATACGGAATGTCACCACCCATATACACCACATGGGTGTCTATCGTACGAGCCGACAGAGCGAGTATATTATGCAGAGAACTGCACTGTAAGAGAAGGAAAACTTGATACAAACCCTATACCAACCCGTTTGGCCAGCGTGGTATAGTAGGCCAATTCCTCCTTTCAAACGAGAGGCCTAGTCCAGCAGGGGACTGTTAAAGGTTGCTGATTATGATGACCCTTTTCATGGCAGTCTGTTGGATTCTATGTTAGGCTATTGCTGTCTATGGATAGCTACATACTTTGATAAATAATAAACCTCTATCTACCTATCAATGTTCAATGCATGCCCGCTTTCAATTTAAAAAAAACGCACACGCGTTCAATTTTATTACTAAGGCGTGCTTGCCCGATATAGCAGCGATTCAACACACAATACAATAGATTCATACATCCATTATCTATCTAAATGGGGTAGTTGTTGTTGTGTTTTAGTCTGTGTTCCGCGTAATCCCGGCATAAACTCGATAAGCTGCTTATACTTGGTGAATATAGCGACTCATCCGCAGAACGAAGTCCGATCTGCATGGATCGCAATTTCCATTAGAGGCTGTAGAAGTTATCGAGACTCGTGTAACTCTTTATAACTTTTATAACAAGAGACTTAAAATTAAGATTTTTTTGGTATGTGGAGGATAAAGGTGTGGTGTTCCTCCAACTCTCTAGTTGAGGTGTCTAGTTGGAGGAGCCTCTAAGCAAGCTGGGTGGTCGTGCGTGGTGGCCTGCAGGCCGACGGACAAACTTTCGAAGTTGTATATATGCCGCTTGGCTTCCGAAAGTTGCTTGCGCGGTTGAGGATCGTTAGAATATTTCCCGCGTTGTTAGGTGGTCGTAGTAGTTTCACCGTCACTGGGTAGATGACGCTTGTCGACGTTGTTTTTTATTTTTTTTTATTTCTGCTGAACAAATTGACTCCATGCTGCCTGATGTTTAGCAGTCAGTGAAGTCCCATAGTGATGGCCATCATCCCAGCAGCCAGCATGGCATTATGGCATGATGGTCCTCACCTTGACGGCCTTGAGAAAAGCTTTGTCACGCCCCGCTTAAAGAACCCAGGATCATAAGTGGAGGGAAACACGTGGGCTGGTAAAGAGTTCCACATCTTAATGGTACGGCAGAGATAAAAGGCGCCGAACCGTTTGGTGCGTGACGGTATCTGTTCTACCGGGATTAGATGAAAGAGCTTTGGGATAGGAAAGGAGAGGGTGGGATTAGTTGAAAGAGCTCTTCGGAGCACTCACCGTGATACATGCGGTAGAAGACAGCCATTGAGGCCACGTCTCTGCGTAATTGCAGTGACTCAAGAGTCTTAGTGGCATCTGGATCCCCAATGATACTGACAGCACGCCACTGCAACCTATCGAGGGCGTCCAATAAGTACTGAGTGGAGCCATTCCAAAGGTGAGAGCAGTATTCCACGCAGGAGCGAACCTGGGTCTTGTATAACAGACACAACTGCTCCAGCGTGAAAAGCCTCCTCACCTTGTTCAGGACTCCGAGTTTCCGAGATGCGAATTTGATGACACCCTCGATGTAGTTCTTCTCGTTGAGATTTCTACGTATGTCCATACCAAGGATATTGACGCTGTCTTGAATCGGTAGTAGAGTGTCCAGAAGAGAGGGATGGGGAAGGAATAGAGATATCTTGGCTGAGAATGCGCACATCTGTGTTTTCTTGGCGTTGAACTCGACCAGGTTCTCATCACCCCAATGCGAGATGCAATTCAGAACCCAGTCAAGCTCAGCAACAAGTGTTCGTCTATACTCCTCAGTATATGCTTGCTTAGCCGCAGGGTGTCCGAGATATCGCCCATGTACAGTACTGTCATCTGCATAGCAATGTATGCTCCCAAAAGTGAGCATATCATTGATATGCAGAAGAAAACGCTTGGGCGATTACACGGACCCCTGAGGTACACCAGCATTCACCTGGAGAAACTTCGATGACTCACCGTCACAAAGGACTCGTATACGGCGCTCATGCAGGAAGCTGGCAACCCAGTTGCACAATCGAGGCGACAAGCCGTAGGCTAGCTTGGAAAGAAGCGCACGATGCCAGACTCTATCGAAGGCTTTTGAGATGTCGAGACTAATAGCCAACGACTCCCCATGCCTGTACATCGCCTCACCCCAAAGGTGTGTGACATACGCTAGAAGATCACCCGTTGATCGTTTCGGTCTGAAGCCATACTGACGATCACTGATGAGAGAGTGATCTTCTAGGTAGCGAACGAGTTGGTTGTTGATTAATCGTTCAAACACCTTGCAGAGGATAGGGGTGATAGCAATGGGTCGATAGTTGCCCGGATCAGAACGATCCCCTTTCTTGGGAATCGGTTGTACGTTCGCCTCTTTCCAAGCCTGCGGCACTACGACAGAGGCATATGATAGGCGAAACAGGCGTGTAAGTATTGGAGACAACTTAGCTGCGCATTTCCTAAGCACAACCGCTGGAATTCCATCAGGTCCACTGGCTTTCCGGATATCGAGAGATCGCAGTGTCGCGCGAACATCGCATTGCCTGATTTTAATATCAGGCATGGAGTGGCCGCAGTAGGGAATCGAAGGCGGCTGCGCACTACGATCATCGATTCGGGAGTTGGCCGCAAAGAGATTGAAAAGCAGATCAGCTTTCTCTTGCGGCCCATGGGCCAGTGATCCATCAGGGCATCGCAACGGCGGCAGTGAAGGCTGGCAGAAATTAGATCGCACGGCTTTGGCCAATCGCCAGTATACGCAGCTGCCCGTGGGGTGCGACAAGAGTTCTTGACCAAACCGCGCAATGCGCTGGGCATTCGCTCTTATATATGCCCTCTTGCAGACCTTGGTGGCTCTATTATAGGCTGCCTTGATGAGATGGACATCCGAATCGCGACGAGACCGAGCCCTGATCCAAGCGCGGTAAGCCGACTGTTTTTGTTTAACAGCATCGGCGCACTCGCGATCGAACCAGGGCCGTACTTCGCTGCTGCTGGAGACGTCAGTGGATGGAATATAATACTCCATACCCAACATGATGTCCCCAGCAACAGCAGACGCACTCTCCGACAGATCCCTCCCACCAAAGCAGCGTTGAGACCACGGGATGAATGCATAATAGTCTCGCAGGCCATCCCAATCCGCTGACGAGTAGTGCCACAAGTGTCGCTTTGCCTTCACTGGTTGTGGAGGTGAAGCGAATGGCAATGTAGTGCGAACCAGACAGTGGTCGGAGGAACCCAAAGGGGTTTGTACCGTCACACTGTACTGGGCCGGGTTACTCGTCAGCACAAGGTCTAACAACGAGGGCGCTTGACCCGATATATCTGGTATCCTGGTGGGCTGGAGTACCAGTTGAGTCAGGTCATGCGTGAGAGCGAATGCGTGAGCAGCTCGTCCCGCGTGGTCCGTTTTGGAAGAACCCAGTCAGGTCTCATGGTGTGCATTGAAATCTCCCAAAAAGACCAACTCGGCGGTCGGGAACTGCTCCTGCGCATTATCTGCTGCCTGACTTAAGTAGTCAAACAGTCGAGTTGTCTCGGCATCTCCTGTACGGGAACGGTAAAGGCACACGTAAATCCGGGCCAATGAACCCAGACTTACGTGTACCCATAGGACAGAAAAGGACGGGTCCTCTAGGCAGCGTAGACGTCGACAGCAAATATCCGCTCTTACGAACAAGCATACCCCGGCTTTTGCGTGGAAGTTATCCTCCAGTGCATAACCAGGATAATGCAAATATGTCGTGTCGTCAGGACGGCGTATTTGAGTCTCGGTCAAAAAAAGCCTGGTCGGTCGGGCCGTCTCGAGATGATGGTGGACGGCATGCACCTGGCCGCTACAGGTATGTTATTATAACTGACCAGCCTAATTAAATGTTTTATATTGTATATTTCTAGTCCTTTTATTGTACGAGATAGTGGGTTACATATCGACGTCGGACGTTTTATGGCGAAAGAGCGAGGGTCCGTGGTAAACATCGTGTGTTGTTTAGCGGAAACTTTCGATTTAAAAGACGTTCTATGTTAACAAAGGTTGACTTTTGTTGGAATTGTTCATACACTAAGAGCCCTTTGTGAATAATAAAAAATATAAAAGCAAATGCAATGTAATTTTTTTTATTAAAAGTCTTAAAATTATTGACATAACCTTAGGTGCCAAAAATTAGACTTCTTCCATGTATGAGTAATTACAATTTTACTAACTAGACACGTCGTGTACCATTACACAAGTAATTAGGTTTATTTACAATAAATAAACTGTGTTCGTATGTACTAATATTTATTTTACTTTACGTAGAATTGCATATACTTATTTAAAAGTAATCAAATTGTACGTATATATAGAACAATTAATAGTCATACATAGTAGAAAATTTATGACTACAAACATCTTTATCATCACCTAAACCTAAAGACATCCACTGCTGGACATAGCCTCCCCGAAGGCTCTCCACGCAACTCCAATCATGAGCCGCCTGAATCCCACCGCTTCCTGCGATCTTAACCGAATATCTTCTTCTTTATAATATTATACACGGTGTAAAAATACCCATAAGCCAAAGTCTACTCGTTCTACACATCATGCTAAGTCATACTTCGCAAAACAATACCATACAAGGTGAATAGGACATAATTAGTAATGTTTTTAGAAGCTACCATCGATTTTTGTTTAATACAATATCAAAGACGTTTTACAGAACTTGTAGCTTCACGTATTAGGAAGATCATATATATTTTCAAAAACCTTCGCCATGTTGCTGAGTTTAATATCATAAAAATGGTTTATTACGCAATTTGCTAGTCCATTATAACATATTGCTTGACCATCTGGGGGGGCGCTCCAAAGACATATATGCTTACAGTTGAACGTGCGCAGAGGGCAGTATTAAAAGTCAGCCGTTTCCTACCTTTTTTGCATCCGACGAAAGACGTTTACAAACTGTGTAATGTATTGTCAGTCCGTCAACTGTTCATTCGAGACACTATACTTCGAAAACACAGTCAATTGGAATATAACCACACCCATCCTCAAAACAATAGACGTAAGCACGCAGTCTGTCAAGTGAAACGCGTAAACACACAATTTGCACGAAGACATTTTTTGTTTCTTGGTGGATACCTCTATAATAACGCTAATAAAGCTCTGATAATATATCCTCTTACTAAAACTAAATGTAAAAAAGTATTATTTGAGTGGCTACATAGTTTGGATTATGAATCAACAGAATGTTTGATAAAAGCTGGTATCAATTAATAATTATGTTACATTTTATATATTAAAAATAAAAATAAGTTAGGTATGTACTTATTTGCATTCTATTAACTTATAGGAAATTTTGAAATCAATAACTTTCAATATTTATATGTAAAATTGTTTTTTGTTCATATCTTATGTTAGTTTTTTGTTAGATTCTAGTACTGCTTAAGGTTTAGAGTGAGAGAGCCTGGGGATCTGTAACACAGGGTTACCCCTAGCACAGACTCCGAGTCTCTCACAAAGGTGTATGTACCTACTTGAATCTTATTTGTATGAGCATGATGTTTGTATGTTCACATTACCTTTGTGGAGAAAATTAAAAAATAAATTATTAAAAAAAAAAAAAAAAAATATTATTAAAAAGTCATTTTGGTCACTTGTAAAGCGCCTTCTGGGAATTGGTTTGTATTGAGAAAAGTTCAGCAAAATTTTGGATATTTTGTAAGTAAGAAAGATTCTTACTTGTAAATATTCATCATTATCATCTTAGCTTTAACTTGGTTGCATCTAATCCCTTTTTCCTTGGGAAAGTGGGGTCCGTTTTCTAGTCTTACCAAAATATTATCTTCTCTTCAGAACAACTGCCGTCTAAACTCTGCAACCCAAAAAGATAGCGATATGCCAAGGCTTATCAGAATGTTCGGGTATTGACTGCTCAAATCTAATGTAAGATCTTCATGACAACCGGACCAACAATTTTACAATTTATTCATGACTAGGGGTTTATATATATTCATCACCCGTAATTGCACCCGCACATTATTTTTTAATTTTATCCTTCGCTGCGATTTCGTGGAAATTTGGGGCAGTTCTATCTTAGTGTACCCCTACACTTCCCAAGAAATATACACTGACGGACTCATAAACTGCATCAAAGTAATAGACGACTTTGAAATAAATATTTTAACCAAGTATGCAAACTTTCTACACAGATTTAAATTGAAACCTCTAGATTGGTTCGTGAACTTTAAATCAGCGTAGGGTCATATCCTTAAGTTTAAGTTTGTGTACTGGAAAGGACCTTAAGACTTTTTTGAAAAAAAAAACAGAAATTCAAGGAAAATTGGTTTAATAAAAAAATTGGTTTTAACAATAGACACAAACTTTATGCAAGGGTTTATTTATGTTTTAATAAGGTGTATTACCTCCACGTGCCCTTATTACGGATTCTAATCGGTTCCGCATAGATTTTATTAGGGTTATTAAAAGATCTTGCGGAATATTGTCCCATTCTTCTGAAAGTGCTGTTCTTAGTGCTGCCACTGTCGTGGGCACAGGATTTCTCGCATATACAGCTCTTTTTAAATTGTCCCAAACATGCTCAATGGGATTAAGATCCGGGCTGCGTGCTGGCCAATTCATTGTACGTATCCCAACCTCTTCGCAATATTGTCGAACTTGTGCAGCAGCGTGCGGCCGGGCATTATCCTGCATTAAAGTAAAATTTTCGCCTATGAATCTTGGTGGTGCCTGACGTGATGACGTGTTGCCTTACCCATGTAGGGTAAGGCAACACGTCATCTTCTAAGATCTCTGTTATGTAGCGATGTGCAGTCAAACCTCCTCTATTACCGTTTTGACGGACCATGTCTATGAACACAAGTTCTGTTCGCCCGTTCATCGATATGCCACCACAGACTATACACGAACCGCCTCCAAAAGGAACACGCTCCTCAATGCAACTTTGAGCATATCGCTCCCCACGTCGACGATAGACTCTTCTGCGACCATCTGCACCATATAAACATGTCCTACACTCGTCCGTGAACAATACGGAGGCCCATTGCTCTTCTGTCCAATTTAGGTGATCACGCGCAAATCTTAAGCGAGCTTGTCTGTGAGCTACAGACAACTTTGTACCATTTGCTGGTCTAAAAGAGGTGATATCCGCTTCCTTTAACCTTCTTCTTATTTTTTGTGCTCTCACATTTACTTCACGCACTTCATTAAGCTCTACTTTGATGTTAACTGACGTGAGGAAACGATTTCGCACGGAAGTTGTAACAATAAATCGGTCATCACGACCGGTGGATGCTCGAGTCCTGCCTGTACCACGTCTCCTTCTGTAAGGACCTGTCTCCACAAACCTTCTGTATATTCTAGAAACCGTAGACTGGTTTAAATTTAAATTTCTACTAATCGTTCGTTGATCCAAGCCCTCCCGCACCAGTGCTACAATTTGAGCCGCTTGTTCGGATGAAGTATCAATATTATGGTTCAAAAACTCTCGATGAGTTAAAAAATTGCGCAAGTGCGAGTCGGACTCACGCACGAAGGGTTCCGTACCATCATCTATAAAAGAAAATCACGTTCGTTGTATGTATACTTAAATACTTTATAAGTTTCTACCTGTTTATTAAGATCGAGTACCAAATTGCTTAAAAATTACGTTTGTTGTATGGGAGCCCCCCTTTATTATTTACTTTTTTAAAATTTAATTATTTATTTTGAAAGGTAATATACAACTACATTTTCTGTGAAAATTTAAAGCGTCTACCTGTTACAGTTAGTAATTTTGAGCAAAAAATACCAAAAAGTCACGTTTTTTGTATGGGACCCCCTCTTAATATTTTAATTTTTTTATTTTTAGTATTTGTTGTTATAGCGGCAACCGAAATACATAATTTGTGAAAATTTCAGCTTTCTAGCTATCATGGTTTATGAGATACAGCCTGGTGACAGACAGACGGACAGACAGACAGACAGACAGCGGAGGCTTAGTAATAGGGTTCCGTTTTTTACCTTTTAGGTACGGAACCCTAAAAACTAACCCAACAATTCTGCTGGTAACAATAATTCAATTGACAAAAGAATAAAAAATCAATGCGAATCAATTTAAAACTTTGCTTTAAATAACACGCAAATCTGATACTACGAGTAAATTTTCTTTTCCCGGCTATATTCATTTGTTTTACTGCAGTTCTATTTTAAAATTTTGCTTTTTTTTAAGATTAAGAGCCAGTCTCTCCATATTTATATAATTTAATCTAAAAAGTTTGCATACTTATTAAAAAAATAATAATTTCAAAGTAATCCTGAACTTTGATGCAGCTTATGAGTCCGTCAGTTTACATGCCAAATTTCAACTTTTTACACCCACTACTTTTGGCCGTGGCTTGTCTGTCAGTTAGTCAGCAACGGAAGAATTATCTTGTATATATACAAAAAAAAAACAACGATAGCCTAGTGGAGAGACCGACAGACTGCTACACAAAAGGTCCGGGTTCAAATTCACGGAGCGCACCGATGACTTTTCGGAGTTATGTGCGTATTAAATTGTTAATTATCGCTTGCTAAACGGTGAAGGAAAACATCGTGAGGAAACCTGCATGTCTGAGAGTTCTCCATAATGTTCTCGAAAGACATGTGAAGTCTGCCAACCCGCACTTGGCCAGCGTGGTGGACTATGACAAAGTTTGTGTTTGGTTGATGGATTTAGAATGCAAAGTGTTACTACCCCAGTAACAATTTCTATTCTAAATCCTTCGCTACTTTATCAACCGCCTCTGCATGCAATATTGCATGCATGTTCTCAACATAATAACGGACTATAATAAGCTGAGGCGGTTAATAAAGTAGCGATTGCAATGTCAAAGAGTGTTTGTCTATTATTTCTTGACACAAAGGTGAATATTGTAACATAATCCTTAAACGGATATACCTAAAATACTTTACTATTAATATGAGAAAGGAACTTTAGGTGAATAAGTGTGAAAGAAACTTTACCTAAATAACAAGGAAAAATATAAGGTGTGTTATTTTCACAAATACAGAGAGTACTGTTTTTCTGAATCAGTAGCATCAACAGCTTGTGATTAAGAAGACACGATTTAAACCATCTACCGTTTTATCAGTGAAACTAATTTTTCATAATTCCGAAATCGAAGTGGTAAGTACAGTTAATACTTTTATAAGTATATTCTAATTTAATAGCAATATGAATAACTTAAAATTAGACGAAACGACTTGTAGGTACCTAATAGAACCTTGCTGATTTCAGCATGAATCGATCGGGGAAGTACTATCTTCTCACAGAAAATTTACGTAAAGTAACAGTATCTTTACAACTGTGTTATGTTAGGTGAGTGAGAGTGACGGAGGTCCCATCCCTTATTATTTCTTCCTTATCCTACTTCTCCTTTTATTCCTTTTCCCAACTCAAATGGCGGCAATGCACTTGTGATGCCTCTGGTGTTGCTTGTACAACTCATTTCAATAGGTACGTCAAATTTATGCTGAACGTAATTTATACATATTTCGAAAGGAATGTACACATGTATGTCACCGAATTCCCTAACTAATGATACCAATTTTGTAGTTTAGTATAAAACACTCACAATTGGACCTGCTAGGCTGCTTTAGTGTTTGTAAAACGGAGTGTAAGAAAAAAGTACAACGAGTTTGGCAACTGATACCATCTAACATATAATAAGTATAAATAGCAATCCTAGTGACATGTACCGATGGAACAGCAAAGACAAACTATTAAAATCTCTGAATCGCACTATTAGGAGTCGCACATTTTGTGTAAAATGATGTAAAATTCTCAACTAAATCAACCGAGCTACAGTCCACCGGATGCGATCTCCTGTAAGCGGAGTCAGAGGATCCTCTTTTTAGATAGAGGGATTTTACATCTCTTACTGCCATTCACTGTATTATGTCAAACAATTAAAAACAAAACGTGAATCACGAATAAAGCTCAAAACTCAAAAATATTCAACTGAAAATCGTTTCAATGATATTTGATTACGAAACTTTCACAATTAATTGCCGCAGCTATCGTTTAAATAAAACTTATTTACAAACAACTGTCACAAATACAAGTTCCATTCAATTAACAAGCGTTTTGAAAAGTTTCAGTCAACAATTTGATTGATACAATTACTTTCCGTTCTGTTACACGATTAACCTTTTAATCACTACATTGCATAATACAAAGTCTGCCTTCTGTCTATCTGTCCCTATGTATGCTTAAATCTCTAAAACTACACAACGGATTTTGAAGCGGTTTTTTTTTAATAATTAGATTGATTTAAGGTAAGGTATAGTAGAGAAACACTGATAGTTTTAGAGGTTTCTAATGTAATGTCGTAAATTAACACATTTTTTGCACCTGTGCGATGCTGGGGCGGGTCGCTAGTTTCAAATAAATTACATCGTTCAGAAATACTTTTAAAGAATCGTGTTAATGTGACAATTGTGACAAACGTAAAATTAAGTATTAGCTTTAGATTTGGATGAAAACCAATAAAAGAATTATGATTTTTAGCTGTAAGGTAGCTGCGCTACATTTATGTAACTTATGTAGCTATCAAAAATTCTCATGTAACAATATGTAAAATCTAAATTGTTCCAAGTAAATCTTATTATAAATCTGTTTGGCGCTATCGCTGCGTGCACTTGTGCGGGATATAATAATGATATTTATTTTCAAGGGTTGGATTGTACAGATCACGTCTTTTCCTTGCGATGCATAGCCGGGAAATTCTTGGCCAAAGGTCAAAAGGTCTATTGCACATTCGTGGGTGTGAAAAAGGCTTACGATAAAGTGGTGAGGAATGAAATGTGGTCGGTACTGTCGATGTATGGGGTGGACAGCAGCCTCATTCGAGCTCTGATATCCCTTTATGAGGATTGTAGAGCTTGTGTGTGGATAACGGGTCATACACTGAATGGTTTACCATCGACGCAGGTGTTAGACAGGGATGTGTAGCATCACCGCGGCTGTTTAACCTATTCATGGACAGTTGTTTGCAAGATCTTAAACATAGTGATTGTGGATTAAGGATGAAAGGAGGCTGAGGATGAGAGGATTTGACAAGTAACTCCACTTGTAAAATGCATCCTTTATGCTGATGATCAGGTCTCGCGTCTTCGGCGGAGGAGTTGCAGGAGATGGTAATAATCATGCATGGTGCGTTAGAGAGTAAAAGAATGAAAGTGAATGTAAGCAAAACAAACAAAGTATATGTGAAGTATGTCAATCCGCACTTGGCCTAACCCTTCTCATACTGAGTGACATCCTTGCCTAGCAGTGGTACAGATAATAAACGGGGTTGATTTTATTATAACCAAGTTTATTCTAATAAGTTACAACAAGCAAAAATACAATTCTTGAAGTTTCTGTAAGCACACAAACTTATGTCTAGACTTCCACGACATTCTAATAAAAACACATTTCCGTACGATGTCTCATTTCGTTATGCTAACAAATTCTGAATAAAACGCTCTGATAATTATATAACGAAAGTCATAACTTAGCCTGAGGTTTCCGTCTCCGTTGACGATATTGCACGGTGTAACTGACAATGATAAATATATGCGAACAAATATAAATTATCTTGCTCCTTTATTTTTACTTGAGAGACTTATTTCAATATTTATGGTGTTTATGTTACTGTTGGGAACAGATCCGTTATTTTGAACATTTATCGTGTTACTAGTGTTCGTTTTCAAGCTTTTCTTTAATTTGCAATGTATGAATATGTGTAACTATGCATGTTAGGGTGGAATCTTGCAACTCAATTTTGAAGCAAAAATCTTCAATCGATTGAAAGGAATTTTTGGGTCCACACATGGTGGGCAAGAGACGGACGCATATGCTAAAACGTACTTTTATACAATTAGGTGTATAAAATTATAAAAAAAAAATTAATGTGGATGCAGTATTGGCAAATAAATATCCAGTATACATGTGCCGTTTCGTAGAGTTAAATGTAATTCCTAGTTTTTTGGACGACTAACTTGCGATCGTTCAACCGTGTCTAACGGCCATTTTCAATATTCGAACTATAGATAGATCTGTAGATTTTTGATTTGTGTTTGACATATTTTATATGGAGCTTATGTCAAAAACGAATCTAAAATCTACAGATCTATCTATGGTTCGAATATTGAATTCCGTAGTTAGTGACGTTAGATGAACAGCTTAACGAGCCGCTTGATGCAAGAGAGATATATATCGGTGGCTAAGTGGCCTACTCTTTTAGTTTATGGTAGTTCAAAAACAGTAGTTTGTACTGTACAGTTCTATACAGCTATATCACCGTTACAAAATGTTTATACAGATTTATTTTTATGTTGTAGAAGGCAAGCGAGCTGGTGGATCACCTGATAGTTAGCAATCACCTGATGGTTAGCGATTATTATATTCTTTATTTTTTACGTTTAAATGCACCTTTTGAGGAGTTAAAGTGAGCGTTTGCTGTAAACCACGCAGTGAACGTAGGCAATGTTTGGTTTGGACCTAAATGACGAACATGCCTGTTTACAACTGCTTTTTTTCTTTTTTTATGAGATGCGAGGTAAAGGAGCCGACGGTCCACCTGATGGCAAACGATTATTGGGGCCCATGGACACAAGCAACACCAGCGGAGCCACAAATACGTTGCCAACGTGGATTGAAAAAGGAAGGTTAAGAGTGGAATGACGGAGAAGGAAAAGGGGTTGGGGCCGCCAGCATTCAGATTCACCGAATGAAACTCATAGTACATATGGACAGTACTTTACGGTCTAGTCGGCTATTTTATGCTGAAATCAGCAAGGCTCTACTATCTACTAAATTCTTTTAAGTCGGTCGATATAAATAGACATTCCGTATATATTCTTATTGACCGTGTGGTGACGGATTAAAAATACGAAATGTCACCACCCCATATCATCCCATGGGTGTCGTAAGAGCCGACAGAGGGAGCATATTATGCAAAGAACAACACTGCAAAAGAAGGAAAACTTGATACAAACCCTATACCAACCCGTTTGGCCGGCGTGGTATAGTAGGCCAATTCCTCCTTTCAAAGGAGAGGCCTAGTCCAGCAGTGGACTGTTAAAGGCTGATGATGATATATTCTTATTATAATTAATTTTGCACCAACAGTATTCTGCTTCAAGGACTTTACGTTTAACTATCCTGTCTTGCCAAATGTTTTTGAAATAAAAGCAAATTTTGACACGCAGCCAATTTGCTGAAAAATCCTTATTAATCACATATACATGCATCGTGATTATAACAGGGTCTTATGCAGCGTTATACTGTAGTTTATGTAATGGCTATGGAAAACTGAATTTTTATACCTAGGTATGTAATAATAGGTACATTAATATATAATGATAAATTACATACATACATACATACATATCGTCACGCCCTTTATCCCCGAAGGGGTAGGCAGAGGTGTATTTCTACACCCACTTTTCGCCAGATATACTTTAGTCCCACGTAATAAGGGGCGAGCCTATTGCCGTACCGGGCACATTTCCAGACTCCGTGCTGCTACTGAGAATTTCGTGACAGAAAAACCCAATAACACTGCCCGACCCAGGAATCGAACCCGGAACCTCCCGATCCCACGCGCACATTTATGCCGCGAGACCAACGAGGCTGTCTATTATAAATTAATCTGTATTATTAGTAAGAAATAGCGGATGCGGTTACAAACTTTTCGCGCGTGATTACGCCCAAAACTTAATCATCATGTCAGCTTAGACACGTCCACTGCTGGACATAATATGCGTACTTACATAATTTTTATGGATTTTCAACTGTTAGTTAAAAAGGTAGAGTAAAATCTTTAACATTTCAATACTGAAACCAGGTGTGGCAACACAATTCCTATACTATCAATGTCACCTGGTTTAACATGCGTGAAGCGACACGTGTCGAGTTCAATTACATGTGAATGGTTCGTTTTCATTGTTTTAACAAGGATCAACTGTACCGGGTTTTCAAAAGCTTCCGTTAGACAGTTGATCCTTCTAACAACTATTTTGAAAATACGATGGATGAGAGCTATATTGATGCGTAGTACGATTAATCCAATTTTATCCTTAATATCTGTGTTGTCAACAGTTAAGTGCTTTTCTTTATTTGGCTAACTTTAAAAGAATTGTAAAATGTCATATTCATATCAGTAACTCGACGCCTCCAAGCAAAGACCCGGTAATCGAGAAATCTAAATTTTACAGGAGAAAATATACAGGAGAAAAGGTATATTTTCAACAAGTGGGACTATTGAAGTCATTGATGTATTAAATGAAAGCAATTTTTTTGCGAAGTATACCTGTTCCATACATACATACATAGACTCACGCCTGTTTACCGGAGGGGTAGGCAGAGACTACGGAACGCCATTTGCAACGATCCTGACATATCTCTCTTGCTTCATTCACTCCCATCAGATTCCTCATGCATGCTCTTCTGTTCAGGGTACTTCTCACCTGTCCTGTTTTCAGGATGTCTCCAATCTGGTCAGAGTACGTCCGCCTAGGTCTTCCCCTTCGTCCTGTCCCTTCCAAACTTGCCTTATATATCTGCTTGGTCAGTATTTCATCATCCATCCTCTCCACGTGCTCAAACCATCTTAGCATACCTTTCTCGATGTTTGTCACTATATCTTCTTTTACCCTACAATACTCTCTTATCACACAATTCTTTACTCTCTTCTGCCATACCCAACTATCACTACCATACATAAGAGTAACACCCCTCTATGCACAGCCAAACGCGCCTTTTTGGACACGTTTTGGCTATTCATAAACGCCTTCAGAGCTCCATTCACTCTATTACCTGCATTAACTCTTCTTTCAATATCTTGTACATTCTTACCATCTCTTGTAAATAGCGTACCTAAATATACAAACTCATTCACTTGCTCCACTCGCTGTCCATCGATCATAATATATATACCTGTTCCATTATTATGAAAAACCTTTTATTCAAAATCTAGTAATTTATGAAAATAAATAATACCAAATATTTTATGCATACAATAATACAGCAATAGTACTTACGGGATGATCGCAGTAACTTTATCAAATAAAATATTTCATGACATTATATTATGGTCTTCTACGGCGATTTTTTATATTGATGGGCTGATCCGTAACGTGTATTTACGGAGTTATTGAAGTAATATCAAATAATTTAAAAAACGGCTTTAATAAGTAACATTATTATTTCGAGAAACATTAGTAAAACAGTGTTATTGTTACCACTTGATACCGACTTTATTTTAAATATTGGAATGCCATATTAGAAGGTAATCATCATCATCAGCCCTTTATACCGTCCCACTGCTGGGCACGGGCCTCTTCCCATTATGAGAAGGGTAAACCCATAGTCCATCACGCTGGCCAAGTGCGGGTTGGCAGACATCACATGTCTTTCGAGAACATTATGAAGAACTCTCAGACATGCAGGTTTCCTCACCGATGTTTTCCTTCACCGTTTAGCAAGCGATAATTAACAATTTGACGACCGGTTGGTGCAGCGGGAGTGTAAGCGACTGCTACGCCGATGGTCGCAGGTTCGATTCCCGCTCAAGTCAAACATTTGGATGTTTGTCTTGGTCTGGATGTTTCTATGTATATTATGTATGTATTTACAAAAAAAAAGTATATAATCGTGGGTATAATGGAAGAACTAAATAACTCAAAATTTCAAGTTTTGAGATAATCGCGATTTACTGCTTTTTTGACACTTTTTTTTACATCACTAAGAAATAGAGAACAATTTTACCGTCGGCGATTTTATATGCTTTAAGCATGTTTGCTGTCGATTCTATGCTTGAAAAAATTAGCTTTTATCATGAACCAAAAAAATATTAAAAATAAAAAACCAAGTTATCCAATTTTGCCACACCAAGATATTGCAAACATACCGTAGTTAGCTAATTCTATAATGTAGTTATTCAGTTTTCCCACACATTAAATGAATGTGAATACATAAATTTGGGTCAACTAAGTACACTTATTGAGTTTTGAACCTAAAGAAATATTTAAACACGAAAGTTAGGCATACTTAGTGAAAGTTTATTTGTTAAATTTTATCACTGATTATTGATCTCACATGAAATAAAAACCTGGATTGGAAGTAGTAACATTGTATTTATAAAAAAATAAACGTAAAGTTGCAGTATAAAAAATTAACAGAATTAGGTATGACAACAAAATATTATAATTATGTAATAAAATCAACTTTTAGATTTATAATAAGTCATTTGACTTATTATAAATCTTCAAAAATCAATAAAACAAAAATAACTTGCCTTTGCATTAAAACATGCTAATGTGGTCTGAAAAGTTTCCGACCTCAACCTGAAGAAAGCAGCACTCGTCAAAAAAAGTGATGTGGATGTAATTTTACTTCTTGTGGCAGTTAACCACCAACATTTCAGCTATTTTGTAGCAGTAGTTGCTATTTGACAGCCATACGATTAAGTCGATGTGAGTGTGTTTTGTGAAAATGGGAAATGTTGTATCGAGCTGACATTTAATTCTTGTTTTTAAAAGGCACTACGCCGACGCCATTCAAGTTTGATTAAAACTCTGTTTATGGGGACTCTCTGCTCCATCATGATCGCGCTAGCCTTATCCCGGTTGCATCCAAGACTTACACGTCTTAGAGCCCGAGGTCCGCTTATTGATCTAATCAGGTATGACAGAATATCAACTTTTCCACAGAACGACAACCATTTGATCTCCGCAACCCAAAGGGATAGCGATATTCCATGGTTTAGACCAGTATCAGTTTATTTGAGGGTACGGAATCCCCGTAACGACTGTCAAAGATCTTCCAGACAGCCAGGACCGACAGTTTAACGTGCTCCGAGGCACGGGGTAAGCGATAATTAACAATTTAATACGCACTTAACTTTGAAAAGTCATTGGTGCGTGCCGTGGATTCGAACCCGATACCCCCTGCATGGACAACTATTATTACCTCCACTAGGCTGACTCACTGCTCCATCATTACTACAATGAAATTTTGGGCAGCTGAATTTAAACCTGGTCGTAACAGCTAGGAAGCTAAGGTCCGGGACGTCCAAACAAAGTAAGAGATATAGCAGAGGGTATGAAAATGACCAACAAATGAATTAGTTACATATTAAATGAAGATTTAAGCATGAGCAAGCTCCCAGCGCGATGGGTGCTGTGTTTGCTCACGTTAAGACCAAAACCGCGTTGACCCGTCGAATGAAATTTTTTTTAAAGCTCTGTTTGCGTAGTTAAGGCCTAATAAATCCAAGTTTTGGTCCAAATATAGACTGTAGATGAAACGTGGATACATCATTATACGCCCAAATAAATAATACATTCCAAACAGTAAATTGCTAAGGCGGAACCGACTCCAAAGGACAAAGGCCGTTAATTCTGCTGGGAAAGTGATGCTGACTGCTTTTTGAGATGTTCATGGAGAGAGATCGAAAGGGATAACTATTACTGCAGCATACTATGTCTTATTACTAGACAAATTGAAGGAAGAAGTTGAGCAAAAAGGTCCACATATTTTGTAGAAAATACTATATTACTGACATAAATCTTCGTATATTCTATACTTATTTTGTCGCTGATTGCCTCCATGGCACAGTAAATAACCTATACGTCTGTTGATCGAGAGGTCTTGGGTTCGATTCCCGGGTTAGGCAAGAGTGTAGGTAACTGATTTTTCTGAACTCTCAGTAGTAGAACGAAATCTGGCAATGTGCCCGGCAACGTCAATAGACCCCCTTTTTACGTAGGACCTGAAAATGCATGATATGGCCAAATGTGGGTGTAATAATAAAACTTCTGTCTACCTTTTCGGAGTATCGGTTTGCCACGTCACGCCTTGCTCGCTATCTCGCGACGCATTTTCTCACCTTTAGGCTTTCATAATAGGAAGGGGGCGTATAATGGTCAAACAAGTATATTAACTACTTCTTCTCATTTAGCTCATTTCTTCAGTCTATCACTCCTAGAAGTGTGCCTCCCAGGGTATGCCACAAGATCCATTCTGGCGGCCAACACTACGCTTGCTGAGGCGTGGCCTTAATTTAAGAACCTGCTTTTTAAACGACTGGCCATAAGTTCCCCCATTCAATTTGCTATAACTCTGATCTATGTCAGTTTCTTTGGTCTTCTGCCGGATAATCTCGTTCTGGAAATTATCCATCAGCGAAATCCTATTATCCTTTATCCTTTGTCCTTTTCATACCTCTCTGAGAGTCATGTAGTGTAGGCAGTGCATTGCAGGACAGCCCAGTTCCAATGGGGTTGGAGGCATTTTCGTAATCCACAAAAGCCAGCCACAGCGGCCGGGTTTACTCTTCGGATTTCTAAATAACCTATGAAAATTATGCTCTGTATGGATTTGGCCCACGGTACTAAAGCCTTTAAGAAAACTAGCCTGCACCGGTGGCTGGAAGACATCAAATCTTGATGTCAGAAAAAAGTAGGGAGGGGTGTCCACACCGCCCAGTCTTAAAGAGCTGCTCTCTGAGGCACGAGGCAAGCCATAATTAACAATTGAAACACATTACTTCGAAAATTTACAGCCTAGAATTCTAACCCGAGCCCTGTGAATGGAAGTCTGTTGATATCTCCACTAGGCTATCGCTTCCCACCTTAGGAACATAACATGTCTAATAATAGTATATTGGTTTATAATATAATTATCCGATTGTAATAAAACGCCGGTAAAAACATAGCATATTGTACGTATTACTACTTTAAGTTACAGTGAGTTTAGAATCTAAATCGATCATTTTGCTGTATTCTGCTACCTTGTTATATTTAAGTAATTTTATTTTAATTGGAGCAAAATTTTCGTGGAGCCTCTAGAGATGCTTTGCGGAGCCCTGGCGCTCCGCAGAGCACACTTTGAAAATGGTTGGTCTATAAGTTTACATTATTTCGCGCTAATTTGTAGTACTAAATTGCACGATAACTTTGCTTACGTGCGTATACTATAAATAGAAATATTAAATAACTTAACCTATTGACATTTATTTGATTGGAATCTCTTATAAATTTACATTTTCTCGAAGAAGAAATAAATAAAAATACTTATTTAAAAACCGAATGAATGCTAGTTAATGCCCGAATTATATAACTCAAGTTGTTTAGTTTTTCTTCAACTTGACTTGTTTCATTAAAATATTTTCGTACGCGGAAGAACTAAATAACTCAATTTAGCTAATTTATTTCATACTCAAGTGATCAGAAGTCACAGTTGTTCATTTATTTATAGAGTTAGTCATTTCTTCTACTAACATTTAATGTTTATTTATACTTATCTATATTTATAATTGAAACACAAAAATGGCTTTATTTTTGGACTGGGTTAAGATATAAGAATGTTTGTTAGACCAAAATATGCGGCACATTTTGGGGTTCACGAAAATGGTAAAAGGTCAATTCGGCCAAAATCTGAGTTATTTAGTTCTTCCATTATACCCACAATATGTATGTTTATCCATTATCTAGTACCCATAGTACAAGCTCTGCTTAGTTTGGGACTAGATGGTGTTGTGTGTATGTGGTAGAATATTATTATTATTATATTATTTAATACGCACATAACTCCGAAAAGTCATCGGTGCGCGCCGTGGATTCGAATCCGGACCCTCTGCGTAGCAGTCTGTCGGTCTCTCCACTAGGCTATCGCTGCTTAGAAGGTAATAAACGAAAAAAAATACAATAACATCGATTATGAGTAATATTTATTATACCACAAAATGAATGTTACATATTGAAATCAAACTACGGCTTACGGATTCCATCGCGATATTGTTGTTTAAGTTCAATTACATTTAAACAGAATGATCTAGTAACTAAATTATATATTATTAGAAAGAAAGAAAGAAAGAAAACTCATTTATTCTGTATATGTTCATAAAAACAGAAGGAAACATAAACACTTAACAACTAACTTAACCTATAAAGAATCGGTTCCCAACTCAGCATATGCTATCTTGTGACACAAGATGGCGCTGATATTCTGTTGGGACCGTTATAAATAAATCGTAAACAAATAATAATAATACATGCTGTACAATAGCAAAATCTTATTTACTAGCCGACGTTTCAATTTCTTCAGGAACCATGGTCACAGCAGACTGAGGATATTTGTCGTTGTCTTAAATTTAAAAGTGATGAAATATTGGTATTTCTCAGGATGTTATGCAAAAGGCCAGTAATTTCAAATATTACTTTTAATGTTGAACCAATACACATTAAAGATTACAGCAAGAGTAGTGAAAGGAAAGTTCACACAACCACAGATAGTAATTCGTAGATCAAAGATAATGTCCACAGAGTAAACATGGTGGCTCTGTCGGCGGTGTGCATTTAACTAAAAATCATACTTTAACATTCTCCATTTAAATGCAAACCCATCAGCTTGCAACAATGTTCAAAATTGGATTTGATAGCCCTGGTCAATGCATCAGCCGCCATGCATTCGGTTGCCAGGTAGCGCACTTCAACTTCCATGTTAGCAATTTTTTCTTTGATAAAGTTATAGCGTATGTCAATATGTTTGCTTCGTGCATTAAAGTGATCAGAACCTGTAAATTTAATCGCGCTTTGATTATCGCAGTAAATTATTGTAGGTGAACATTTTAAGTCGTGGTGAAGTCCAGATTCCGAATTTCTCAACCACAGAGCATCTTGAATGGCTGCTCCAAGTGACATAATTATATTCAGTACGTAGTAAATATGTTCAATACTACTGTGCTCTGTTTTTTAGAGCACCACGAAATTGGAGCTCCCTGAAACAGAAAAATGTTTCCGGAACAAGACTTCCGGTCATTACAATCTGAAGCCCAATCAGAATCACAAAAACCAAATATTCTTTCTTCTTCATTGTTTTTCTTGAACCATAATTTGTAATTCATGGTGCCTTTCAAATATCTCAGGACTCGCTGGACTGCTACCCAATGCTGAATTTCTGGTTTGTTAATATAACTACTCATTTTGTTTATGGCAAAACATATGTCAGGCCTAGTTCCATAAGCTATGTATAACGACTACCAATTGCTTCTTGATATGGTAAGTTACACATAATATTTTCCTTTTCTGTGCTTAACAACTTGTTGTTTGGGTCACATGGTCAAATCAAATCAAATCAAATCGAATCAAATCAAATCTTTATTTTGCAGAACATGAGTAGGTATAAAAGCTCTTACAATGATATTAGTCTCATCATATTCCGCTGTCACAGCAGCATGCAAAATTAACACAAGAGATAATTTCATTCATAATCATTTCATTCATTCAGAAAATTCATAAATACATGCTGTTTATATAATTATTATTTGAATATGAATTAAATTGAATTAAAATTTGTTTATTATTAATAATATATGCACATGCTTACAGTATATTACTTATCAATTAAATAATCGTTTACCGAATAGTAACTCTTTGGTGAAGTGACTGTTTTGCATTCAGTCATATTAAATCTTTGAAATATTTGTTCTATATATGCAAATTGATCAATATATATTTCATCTCTATTTTTGTTTTGTAGAATTCTCCATCCAATGAAATGCTTCACATTACCAAGATCTTTCATATGAAATTTACTTTTCAGACTTTCTTTAAGACATCTTGCATTTTCTTCATTATTAAAAATCAATAAAAAGTCATCGACATAGACTAGTATAAACATCAACTTATCTTCTGAAACTCTGAAACGGCGCAAATACGTAAAACTCGTAGGGGATTATGTATTTGAGCCGTTTGGAGTCGAAACGTTCGGGTCATGGGATCCAAGTGCTAGATCTCTCTATAGAGAGCTTGCGAAGAGACTTGTCGACGCCTCGCGTGACCAGAAGGCTGGCATGTATCTAGCACAAAAAATTAGCATTACCGCCACTGCCAGTCTTCTGGGCACATTCCCAATAGACGGCGATGTGGAGGACTTTCACGACGCCCTTTGAATATACATTTTCTTATTTATTTGTATTGTACTTTAATATTTTAGTTTAATTTTAGTTGTAGTATTTAAGTAGTTATAATTGTTTTATCCTAATATTAATTTATTTTGTTATTTAAATAAATGCTACTTATCTTCTTCAATTTTATAATACACACATAATTCCACAGGTAAGCAAATAAATCCTAGTTCTTTTAGGGCTTTACTTAATTTTAAATGCCACTGACGGCTTGCTTGTTTTAAACCATAAATAGACTTATTGAGCTTTCAAACCTTGTCTCCATGTTTATATAGAGGAGGTTGACTCATATATATTTCGGTATCTATATCTCCTTGTAAAAAGGCTGTCACAGCATCCATCTACTCAATATACATGTTATACTTGACTGCTATAGCAAGCAAATATCGGATTGATGTATGTCTGATGAGGTCTCAAAGTTATATTGCTTCTTGAATGTGTTAACTCATCATCAGGCGACGCATCAGGTATGTAATCATCATCAAAAGATTGCTCAGGTACATGCTCATCATCACTGAAACTGTAATCGTAATGAAATGATCGGACAGAGAACCAAGGTAATCGACATAGCTCAGAGAATTAGCAAGCTGAAGTGTCAGTGGGCCGGCCACATTTATCGAAGAACCGCTAACCGTTGGAGTAGTCTTGTTCTAGAGTGGAGACCGTGCCTTGGGAAACGTAGTGTAGGACGCCCTCCGGCTAGGTGAAGTGACGACATACGCAAATTGGCTGGCAGTGGCTGGACACGAAAAGCAGAAAATCGAGCTCAGTGGCGTGCCATTGGAGAGTTCTATATCCAGCAGTGGACTCTTGCAGGCTGATGATGATACACATAGTACATCCGTGAACATGGCGCTTGCAACAGTGTCGAAATATCAGTTACTCCAAACAAAGGTACGTGGTATATATCCCGAAAGACAATTTAAATCAAGTATTAATTTAATGCTCATATTTAAATTATTTTCGGAATAATGTGTGTATTTTGTTATTTATGTCATCTAACGCACTAGCAATTGATCCTGTATCGAATGGGACTTTATAAAGATACAACCTACAGTCTCAAAAGAAAACTAGACTCAAAACATCAATTTGTGGGTCACTCAAAGTGACGTAACGCCTGCTAATCAGCTACGCGTTTGCAAATCACTAGGCCGCATATTTTTCATTTTAAAATACCTACACAGGTGCAATACCTAAAAGCATCAATTTATAGTACAAGCTAAAAATTGCTATTTCATGTAAAAAAATGCCATGAAAATGATGAACATACGAAACAGATCGCTTTAGAACTTATTTCACATATGTACGTTCATGACCGTGTTCGAAAATAGAGGGACATGCTTTCCGAGCGAGGCTTATACTATATATAACTGTTACTGATACACCTTATCGGCCTAGAAACTAGACGAAAAAGAGTTCTCAACCTGGCTTCTATAGTGTCTATGTCATGCATGGCTTTTGAAATATAATATATCTCCCTTATTTTTAAAGTGCATTAAACTTATGACATGGGAGTTTTATTTTAGTTGTAAAGAAAAACGTGGACCGGATTAAAGCTCAAATTGAAACAAAAACTAATATTATTTTTCATGCATTTATATAAATACATGGGCCTATAACTGTTAAGACCAAATCTGTTAATAATTTGACTTTAATTTACAATTTGTAATAAATAAGGGAACACCAGAGCCACCTGCCCACCTCTAAAGGCAGAGAGCACTCTGTTTCATCAGTGTGTATTATTCAATATTTCAATACATTTGCGCAGTTGTACCATCTGCTACGTAGATACAAATATCGGCTATAATGACGCAACACCAGTGCAAGTGGGGTAAATTCTAACATCTTAGTTGCCTTTCATGGAAGCCATTGATCAAATAATACGCTGGCAACTGAACCGATTAAATCATTATTGTTATAATATCTTGTATTTATACTATAATATTGGCTAGTCTATAATGCTATCAGCATTCATGCAATTGTGCGTTTGGAATTTCGAATAATTTATTAATTATTTAATATTTGTTAACAATTAACATAAAAAATTCTATACAGTAAGTACCAAAATTTACCTGCTAGAATTTAAATTATCTTTAAAATGTATGCCTTTTTTAACGATTCTGTTCAAAATCTCCTTGTTATTCCATAGTCGACAATATAAAAACTAGCAACAAAATGCGTTCAACCAAATCCCACCAACATTGCACAAGAGTAACATTCTATTTTCTCTCCCACAATTTCACTGCGTATATCAAAATAAAAAGGTTTCGGCGTAGAATAGAGGCGAAAAGAAATTAGGTGAATTTATTTCGACATGATTCGAATCCCAAATCGTCGGGCATAATGACTGTCGGCCTAGCAATTAAGGCAATTACCTTCATTGTACTTAACAACCAAAAGGAGGTTCCATTATTACAACTTTTTGGGAGTAATAATGGACTAATAAACGCACTATATTCATTTGGCTTTTAATTAATTTAAATGACAAGCATGTTATAAAGCAAGTAAAATTTAATTTGATGAAAGGCTTCTATGATATTGAGTGTATTGTTAAAAAGCTTGTAACAAGCTTGGTTCATAATTTCTAAACATAAAGTGCGGTCGAGTAATATCGATTATACCTTAATGTATCTTTGAACATAAAATTAAAGGCAAAAGCTACTACTTTCTAAAGGATAGACACGTAAGGGGCTGCTAGAAACGTAGAAACGGCCAATGAGTTCAATGCACACCATTTAATCTTATATCTTATACTAATATATAAAGCTGAAGTGATTGTTTGTTTGTTTGGTTGAGCACGCTAATCTCAGGAACTACTGGACCGATTCCAAAAATTCTTTTAGTGTTTGATAGCCCATTTATTGAGGAAGGCTATAGGCTATATATAGGCTAACGTTACGCTAAGAGTCACGGGAGCGGAGCAGTAGCCTTAAATAATGCGGGTGTAACCGCGGGCTCATCTGAAGAGTTTGTTTGTTTGTCTGGTTGAACGCGGTAATCTCAGGAACTACCGGTCCGATTTAAAATATCTTTCAGTTTACATAGCCCATTTATTGAGTAAGGCTATAGGCTATATAACATTATGCTATGAGCAACGGGAGCGGAGCAGTAGCCTTAAATAACGCGGGTGTAACCGAGGGCATCCTCTAGTAAGAATATAATTGTCAATCATATCTAACCGTGGACTTAAAGCAGCAACATAATGATGTATACTTAATCATCCTATACTTCCGTATACTTAGTCCACTGCTTGACATAGGTGTCTCCCAAATGTGAAGAAATGCAAAGTATCGTGACAATGACATGACACCATTTGGATTTGGCCAACAACACCACGCTGGCCAGACGGGTTTCCTTAGTTTGAAGTCAGGGTTTTCTTCTCTCCGCAAATATACTATTTGCTTCGTGTATTGTCCTTAGCCGCTTTTTACAAGAGCCATGGAAAGAAACGGTTTAGTGACACTTAGTATTCTTAATCCGTAGCCACACGGGAATATATACTTTACACTGGTTTATAACAATGCCTGCAGCTTTATTAGTCTGACTGTTATTTATTTTTGATATGTCGAATGCAACGACAACCCAGTCTACTAGACACCTTATGGTTTCATTTCTACAAGCAAACAATTCTGTCAAAGCGGCGAGGTATGCGGGGCGATAGGGGCTACAAAAATGCATTCTAATTGGCTGGTTCAAATTTGCGGTACGTCATAATTCATAACTAGTGTTGGGATTGGTCTTATGTAAGACGTATAAGTCTAACGTGTTGTCAGAAAGTGTTCCCCTTACGTCTGCCGTCTAGTAGGCTGGGTTGTCGTTTGTCGAATGCGATCATTAGTTTAGTCGCTAAGCGACTCGAAGTGCTGCCATCTGGTGACCGCTATTGCGGTGCGTTGGAGGGGCGGCGCTTGACAAGTGTTACTGATAAAGGTGAACGCAGACTTATCCGAGCCGAACGCGCCAAACGAGTCGAACGAAACGAATTTTAGAATTCTTGATATGAAATCTCATGAAACCTCGCACACTTGCCCTAGTCGAATCGTCCGAATCGATAGTGTGCATTGCATACAGAATTCTAAAATTCGTTTCATTCGACTCGTTCGGCTCGGATAAGTGTGAGTTCACCTGAACTCCTCTAGCAAGCGAACAACATTCTGGCTCGAAGCGGCGAGCCATAAGTACCTCGTGCATCTGTCCTCGGTCCGTTAAAAGGCTTTAAGTGAATGTGTTATCACGTGAAACTGTAATTGTGAAGATAAGGTACTTTGTGCCCTTATATAAACTCAGTGTAATTAATGTACTCAGTGTGTATTCATTGCAAAAAGACCCAACTGTGTTCACATACAACTGTGAAGCATTGATACCGGCCAAAAATCAAGCTATCCGTCATCAGATAAATATTTTTTAAAGCCGCAAAGGATTTTTAGGGTTCCGTACCTTGAAAGGAAAAAAGGGAACCCTTATAGGATCACTTTGTTGTTAGGGTTCCGTACCTTGAAAGGAAAAAAGGGAACCCTTATAGGATCACTTTGTTGTCCGTCCGTCTGTCAAGACCCTTTTTCTCAGGTATGCGTGAAGGTATCAAACTGAAATTTATACTAAATACTCGAATCTACGGTTCCATAGAGCTGTAAAAAAAACAAACTTCTAATCCAACGCAATCAAAAGATACAGCCATTTATGCTGCAAATTGCAGCATATTTTCAAACTCGCATTGGAATCAAAACCTACAGGGTACTTCCCGTGAACTTAGAATCTTGAAATTTGATACGAAGCAACGTCTTATACCACATATAAAGGAAAAATTGCGAAGACCTTAAATTTTTAGTTACATCATATAAAAAAAAAATTAAAGTTACTTCCCCTTTCTCCTAAACGCGTGGAGGTATTAAATTGAAATTCATATCGAATACTCAGGTATATAACACCGTTAAGCTGCAACAAAATCAAGCTTCTATGTCAACGCAATCAAAAGAAAGAGCAATATAAGCATATTTTCAAACCCGCGCCTACTCGCAAGGGAATCAAAATCTACAGGGCACTTCCCGTGAACTCAGAATCTTGAAATTTGGTACGAAGCAACGCCTTATAGCACATATAAAGGAAAAATTGCGAAAACCGTACATTTTTAGTTCCATCATATAAGAAAATATTTTTAATAAATTAAAAGTTACTACCCTTTTTTCTTAAATGCGTGGAGGTATTAAATTGAAATGTATATCAAATACTCAAGTATACAACACCGTTAGACTGTAACAAAATCAAACTTCTATGTCAACGCAATCAAAAGAAAGAGCAATATAAGCATATTTTCAAACTCGCGACTACCTGCAAGGGAATCAAAACCTACAGGGTACTTCCCGTGAACTCAAAATCTTGAAATTTGGTACGAAGCAACATCTTATATCACTTAAAAAGGAAAAATTGCGAAAACCGTAATTTTTTAGTTACAGCATATAAAAAAATATTTTTAATAAATTTAAAGTTACTACCCCTTCCTCTTGAACGCGTTAAGGTATTAAATTGAAATTCATATCAAATACTCAAATATATAACACCGTTAGGCTGTAACAAAATCAAACTTATACGTCTACGCAATCAAAAGAAAGAGCAATATAATCATATTTTCAAACTCACGACTACTCGCAAGGGAATCAAAACCTACAGGGTACTTCCCGTGAACTCAAAATCTTGAAATTTGGTACGAAGCAACGTCTTATAGCCCAGATAAAGGATGCGGAAGGCTGAGGACCGTGTACTGTGGTGCGTGTTGGGAGAGGCCAATGTCCAGCAGAGGACTGCGATAGGCTGATTGAGATTTCATGTAGTTCGAATTGTATTTTATAACGTGCAATCATTGCGCAAACATTTTTCAGACGTCATCATAGATCCTATTAATCATTCCTCTCATGCATTATTATTTGTTGAAACCTGGGGGTGTCGCAGAGACATTTTTGAACTTGATGGATTTTATGAGGTGTGCAGAGTAGATGGTCTAGCTATATATGATGCAAATCCAGGTTGGGGATCAATCACGTATGTACGTCGTAATCTCAAGCACGCCGTGATAGATGGATCATGTAAAAGATATTTTTTAAATAACCCAGACGCTGCAAACGGCCATTGTGAATTCTTGCATTTCGAAATGTTTAATGTCAGAGTGATAACTGTATATAGATCACCACAATGTCCAATTAATGTTGTAATAGAATGCATAAATACAACAATATACGGCAACAACCTCAATAGGTATAATTCATGTTCTCGTCTGATTGTCGTGGGAGACTTCAATATTGATCTTAGAATGAATCCCCAAAATGGAATTTCCACATATTTTTCATCTATAAACATGTTTCCGTTAATAAACACTAGCACAACACGAAGTAGTACAATTACAGATAACGTTTTTTCGAACTTCAATATTCAATGTATTCTTCAATATTCTATTCATACCTTTTTCAGTCCCCATTTACAGATCTGGTTCAAATTTTATACTTAATGCCATACTTTAAAATTTTCATTTCCTTTTCTATGTTTTTTTTATTTACATAACGTATCATAACTTCACGCTTTTTATCCCCCAAGGGGTATGCAGAGGTGTATTACACACCCACACTTTGCCAGTTATGTTTCGGTCCCAATGTAATAGGAGGCGAGCCTATATATAGCCATCTACCGGGCACATTACTAAGCGAGCGATAATTAACATTTTAAACACACACATAATTATGTATCTCCGAAAAATCAGTGATGTGGGCCCGGGGTACCTGGGGATCGAACCTGAGATGATCGTCTTGGTCAGTCCGTTACGTACACCACTGGGCTATCACCGCTTACTTATTTTTGTTATTTAATTTTTTTATTTAGAATATTAATTATTGTTTTATTTTATATAGTGCAAATAGTCACCTAGTAATAGTTTTATTTTCATTGCAAATAATATAGTATAATTATTAAAAATACTTTTTCACCTCAGCAGCTCAAACATGCCGCTTTTGCTGCGAGACAACAGTGAACAAAACGCGATTTTGATTCGAGCGTGAGTAAAAGTAGCTTTTTAATTTTTCAATCTTCAGTGTCACGAATTGACATTGTTCAGACATAAATTTGAAACATTCGAATTTCACTGTGCTCTGTCTCTTTCACATGCATATAAAAAGTGGGTGAAAAAACAAACCCCTTCGAATTCGAAATTCGATTTTGGAATTCGACCTCAAAGAAAACACCTACGGCAACGCAAAAAAAAAGATATTTGTAATAAAGAAATTACTTTTTTTATATGTTATTGTTCACATGTTTAATTTATTATTGGATTTTAATAAAAATAAGTCTAATTAATAGTATAAAATTAGTATTTAACCACTATATATTTATTTAGAATTACAACAATGATACGTTTGAAAAATAAACATCAGGGACGCGGTATTAAAACGCGATTTAAAAAAGTAGCGGGAATAAAAATTTCGCTGACGCTGATACAGTATATAGGTATAGCGTAACGTGTTAAATTATATTAATATATAAAATAATCTAAAAAGATGAGTGAAACTAGCGATGATGACTGTACTTTAACACCAGAAGAGTTAAATCAACAAGTGATTATGCAGAATTCAATCTATTCCTGTTCATTTCTATGTCTCCTAAGTAATATGTGTTCTCACTGCTGTGGTGAAAAGTTATGTGTGCTACACGAGAGCAAAGTTTTTTGTATCTCGTGCTGTTTAGTCCCTCACCACGCTCAGGATTCTAACTTTGATTCGCTCGCTACGCTCGTGAATCAATCATAGAATCCTTCGCTTGCTCGGGAATCAAAATCAGCACTCGAAACAAAAAACAACATTGCTCTCTTGTTGCACAAATAACTATGTATATAAGTATTTTTGTAACAGATTTCTAATAGCCACTAAAAACTATGTAAATCAATAACTTTGATAAAAAATCTTACCATCATTCATCAGCAGACGTTTGCAAGGCTGCTGCAACACTGCTGCAAAGCTGGTATAGGTATTTAAGTTATATTATAAAATATGCGATATATCTTAATATAAAATAAAGGATGACTGATTACAAACGACAAAGATACTTTTTTCTTTAATTTATGCTCCTCCAGCTTTCCATACTGTAATTTTATGGATTTCATTTTGCAATAAAAATACCATAACTATGACTGGTGAACTTTTCCTTATATACCTTCAGGTTTGTACGGAACCCTCGGTGCGCGAGTCCGACTCGCACTTGACCGGTTTTTTGTATTGATAACAACAACTGGACACACCGCCAAAAACACATATCTTAATAACGTTTGCATTCGAATCACATGAAATACAAATAAACACAACATGTGAAAATACATTTAAATATTGGAAATAGCACAAGTTTGTTTGTTTTTATCTACCATTGTTTATTAAAACAGATTTAATTCGATTATAATAACATTGTAAAAATCAAACATCCTTCGCCATAATAACCTTGCCCATTACAAAAACTAAATGATATACATATCAAACCGTATTAGTAACCGTTTTCTTTTTTTTTCTGACTGCCTTGTTGGTTTCACGGCATAAATGTGCGCGTGGGTTTGGGAGGTCTCGGGTTCGATTCCCGGGTTGGGCAAAGTGTTATTGGGTTTTTCCGTTACGAAATTCTCAGTAGCAGCTCGGAGTCTGGTAATGTGCCCGGTACGGCAATAGGCTCGCCCCCTATTACGTGGGACCAAAATAAATCTGGCGAAAAGTGGGTGTAGCAATATACCTCTGCCTACCTCTTCAGGGATATAGGCGTGAGACTGTGTATGTATGTATGTCCTTATTTTTCTTGTGAGTGTGTAATACTGGTGTCGGAGTTTTCAAACCGCCTAAAGGCCTCCAACATGGCCTAAAGATCTTGTCTTGTAAGGAAACCGGGACTAACAGCTTTTAGGTACCCTCCGAAACACAGTACTGTAGCACTCTGATGTGAATGCCACACGCGTTCACCCATCCACGTGGCAAGCGTTGCTTAAGTTTTCCGATCTATTACGAACGACAAGCCCCGTTACACTATGAACGCTACCAAAAAGTTACTTACCATTACAAAAGCTTGCCGTCTACATCGTATAGCTATATTTTAGAGGGTCTGTCAAACACCTACAGACGATACTGAAGGCACTCAGCTATCGTGAATGAATAAACCAATATGCGCAGTAGTATCACTTAAAAAGTCAGTATTGTAGGCGTCGAATCTGAGAACACTTGGGGCAGTCTATTGGTCTAACAATGGTCGCCATACACGCTACGGTTTACCGGAGAGGTTTACCTGTGCAGGTCTTCCTGCGCAGTTATAACGGAGTGTATGTGGGAATACATCTGTGCAGTTTTATGTGCATGTTTGACCTGCGCAGGTAAACCTGCACAGAAAACCTCTCCGGTAGACCGTAGCGTGTATGGCCTACATAAGCTATCGCTTTTTAATCAATATCATATGTATAAAAATCTTGTCCTAGCTGCCACATCATTGCAGAGCCGTATCAGATCGTATTCATTTAAGTGATTAAAATAATAAATTTTTTTAAGGCTTGGTATTACTTATATGTGCTATTAGTAAATAGCACATATAAATAATAGGTAGTATTTAATTAATGTTAAATCTTTATTATTTTTCACTTTTTCGTTTTTGAAGTCGGTTGTTTTTAACGTAGTTATTTTTATTTAATACTTTTTAGTGAACATATTGTTGTATTGTCAACTAGTTATAGGTAGACCTACAAAAGGTGCTGCGCGCCTTAAAATATAGATCTCAAGAAACGGGAACGGATAAAAGTAGTCGTCTCTGTAAAAATGCTTTTCGGGACACAGTTTTACGTTCTTGTGAGACTATTAAAGATCCTGAAAAACGTTTGTTGGCCAGGAAAGTATATATGAAATCACGTTAACGTCAAGAAACTCTTAAACAGTATAATTCTAGACTCGGTAAGATCCAAGAGCATCTAGCGAATGAGTCTTTTGAGCAGAGAGCTAATAGACTTGGTCTCATTAATAATCGATAAATCATGGCATTACCGCATGATTTACGTCTTTGAAGTCACCATTATCATCATTGTAGAATTCAAATAGATTTTTGTAATTACTGAGTTCCTATGGCCACCTTCTGACTCCTTCATCGGACGAGAACGAGCCCAAACTCTATAAAATTTTGTCAATTAATTACTGAGTTCCCATAATATTCCTATGGCCACCTTTCGATTCCATCATCAGAACAGCTCTATGTCATAACAACTTTTCATTGTCATCCAATTTAAATACGTATACAAAACCCAACACCCGATGTCTGACATTTTTTTTTATAGACTCACGCCTGTATCCCCAAAGGGGTAGGCAGAGGTGTAATATTACACCCACATTTCCCATGAATTTTTAGGTCCCACGTAATAGGGGGCGAGCCTATTGCCGTACCGGGCACATTACCAGACTCCGTGCTGCTACTGAGAATTTCCAAACGGAAAAACCCAATAACACTTTGCCCGACCAGGGAATCGAACCCGAGACCTCCCAATCCCACGCGCACATATATGCCGCGAGACGAACGAGGCAGTCTGTCCATTCCTTTTTGAAGTTTCTAGAATTTTCTAATTTTTATTCGAAATATTTAAATAATATTTTGATGATGCTGGCGCTGCTGCTGCATCGGCGGAAACCCTCAAACGGCGCAAATACGGAAACCTGGCTGGTAGTTACGTTTTTGAGCCGTTTGGGGTCGAAACGTTGGGGCCATGGGGCCCTAATGCACGCGCATTATACAAAGAAATCGCCAGAAGGCTGATCGATGCTTCCCGTGAGCAGAGGGTTGGTTTATATCTCGCTGAGAGAATAAACATTGCCATTCAACGGGGCAATGCTGCCAGCCTTCTGGGCACGCTACCGCTCGACAGCGTTGCGGAGGAATTTAATTTCTTATCATATTTTATTTACTTTTCTTTTCATACTTTTGTTTTTTTTTATAGTTTAGGATAGTTTAGTTATATAATTAGTTTTATTTTATTGTACATTATAATGTTAATCCTACTTATAGACCAATTATACTTAAGTTTATTTAAAGTCTACCTAAGATTAAAAAAAAATGCCAAATATTCATTAACATTTTCCAAATTTCATAAAACCCAAAATCCACTAACTATTATGACTGGGATTTGAACCCACGCCTTCAGAACATAAAGCGGATGTATTATCAGCATGGCCATCGCCTTGTTATCAATTAGTGGCGAATTTAGCGAACACTTTACAGAGTGCTTACGTAATCTAACTTAAAACTGTGATTTCCAAATAATTAAATAGTCTTCAAACCTTTTTGCTAATTATTATGTTTGACAACCGGCCAGTTTGTCGTGTAGACGTCAGTAGTCCTTGGTGATCGTAGTGATGACAATTTGACATGACTAGAGATGTAAGTGCGGTATAATACCATTTGTACTGAAATGTATAAAACGAAAAATACCGTATAATACGGTATTATACAATTTACTACGGTATTTTATGTATAAATCAATTCTTCTATATTTTTGAAGTAAATGATCATAGAAATCATTAAAAATACTGAATACGGTAGAATTGCACAGGAATAAAGCAAGAAATTATATTTTAAGTTTGTATTATTAATAATTACGGTTAAGGTTTCGAAATACGTCGCCGTTTTTAGGGGTTGTGAGTGATTGGAGGGGGAAGGAGGGAGGTCTCGGAACCACCCCTCACCATTTTCACTGGCCGGAAATACTTGGTTTCCTCTGGAAAAAAAGCTCCAGACATCGGTTTGTATGGCATTGCCAACTTCCACATTCTTCACACTAGTTTAATAAACTAAGGTTGGAGGAGCCCTGTTTCGCAGGGCTCCTATTTTCGGATTAAGGGTCAAAAGAGAACCTAACATAACCTATTTAGTTACTTATTACAGACTCGCACCTAACCCTAGGTACTCGAAAGCAATGAGGCACAAATTTGACATTAGCTGTCAATATAATTCATAAGAGATGGCGGTTGCGTTTCGTTTCACGTTTTTCACATAAAACCTAAATATCGCTTTTATTGATTCCACTAGTTTAATAAACTGAGTTTGACGGAGCCCTGCTTCGCAGGGCTCCTATTTTCGGGTTAAGGGTCAATATAGAACCTAACACAACCTATTTAGTAACTTTCACATAAAACCTAAAATTACGGTCCATTTTTCATATTTGAATGAAGAGTTTTTGGAAATTGTTTAAAAATATTTAGACGCAACTCCGGCAGCCAAAATTACTTTTAGGGGATTAAAACTAACTCCCTTAAGCCCCCAACACCACCAATACTCTCAAATTCGGGCGACGCGTTTCGAAACCCGACCCATAATATTACTATTAGCTACAACAATATTACCATAAAAACAAGGTCAAAATATGATTTAAAGAAAAACACGTAACATTTTAAGGTACGTTAGAGCAAAGGGGTCCTTAAAGTTATTTGAATCATCTCTCTATTTATTCTAAATTACATTATGTTCCTCTCTGCGTCGAGACACGTAAAGCCCGAACCTTAATACAAGATCCATAAGAAAAGCACAGACGTGGCCCACGCCTTTTGTCTTCCTAGTTCGAAAACCCGAGATTTAGAGGATCTTCTACCTCCATATCTAAATCCTCTTGTGTTGCTGCGTTCTCGGTAGATGACGACGCAGTAATGCATTCTAGCAACATACTTTCAGCTAAATCATCTTCATCACCACTTTCTTTAACTTCGAATGTGCTGTCACGAACACCAAGATTTGTGTAAATCGAGACCAATTTAGAAACATGTGATTTATCTACGTGTTTCGACGATACGAATTTCGGGCTTGGCAATGAATTTTTCCAAAAGTTAAAATTCAAAAATTATTAATTAGTAATTCTAAAACAAAGAATACAATAGAACCTTAAAATATATTTAATGTTTTAAACTAGAACTCGTCGCAATATCGCAGGGTCTTATAAACTGAATCAGAATATAAAATACATAAAATACCAATAATACCGTAAGTTATAATAAAATACCGGTTTAATACATAGACTTTTGGTATTATACGGTATTTTTACAACACTAGACATGACACCAGCCGTCACAATTATTATTTATAGGAATTTCAGCCTTAAGGATAAGTGAATATAAATTAAAAAATGCTCATAAAATAAAAACTACTGAATCAAATTTTTATGGGACCAATTCGAAACTATTGCGCATCAAACAAAAAAAGAATAACGTAAATCAGTTCAGAAACCTCGGCGAAATCGGTGTACATACATCGAAAAAAAATATACCGGCCGAATTGAGAACCTCCTCCTTTTTTTTTGTTTGAAGTCGGTTAAAAATTAACTTAAATTATAGTCACACATTTGTTTGAAATATCAACAGTAGCTGACAAATTATTCAAACATCATTTTTGTAAACCCACTCTATCAGAGTGTAGTATGAAGACTGAATTTGAAACATTTTGTTTACATCGTATCGTATGTCATTCCTATCAGATCGCTGTCGTTTGTTTGCCATAGCAACCGTTTCGTGTTCGTTCGTTTGTGTGCGTGCGCAAATTTATAGTGACCACGCTTTTCACTTTTAATCGAGTTTATACTTTCTTCAAAAAACAATATTTATGCAAATAAAAAAAATATTTTAATGCATGCATTATGAAAGTAACAAGGTATTCTAATTGGGGTGTCTGAGGATGTGCGTTATTTCCGTTACACGTTGTATAACCTCGCTAAGGCAGGGGTTTTTGCTATTCTACCCCCTAAGGGGTTAAATAGGGGTTGTATGTTTAGACCAGGGGAAGCCGTGGGGGACTGCTAGTAATATAATGTATAGTGTAATAGGCTAATGCCACTAAACTAAAAATACATTATCATCGGGATTCGGTACTGGCCAAACGCTGCAAACAAATTTCAACCCTGTAGTGACCCAACAGTGGTGCTAATTCAGTTTGCAAGATTTTGCTCACACCTACACTGACTAAGAAGGCAAGTTCAATAAAAGCTTGTAATAAAAAGTCCTTGCTAGCGTTATGAGAAACAAAGTTGTTTTAAATAAAATTTCTAGAATTTTAATACATAATTCACCTGCGGCACATTTACTTACCCTACTTCGGCGGGTATATTCCCAAAAGGTTAAGAATCGGTAAATCACAGTCCCGTTTGACGCTTGTATTTAGTTTTATAGAATGCAGACTTGCAGATTTTTTTTATTCAGTCGCTGGCAATGTTGTGAATACAGATTCCCGTCTCATTTTTGCATCGTAGATATGAATATGAAAATCATCGTTCCAGCGTTTCGTAACCATACATTAGCATTAAAGAAGTGACTTCATGGTTGGCTGTAATTTTAAGCTACTTTACTTACAACCTAAGTGAAAATAACTATTAATTATAAACCCGACATGTATTAAAAGGCAACTGGGGATTTTAAAATATAAACGAAATCTACGAAGCATTCGTACAACTACGCTTGCCATCAAAATAATGTGAGCATTTTATAGTCTTGCCTATGCATACGGCTTTCGTGTGTAAAATTGTCTTTATAAGTGCTTCTCACTTGTGCGGTTTACCTATGTATCTAATGACAATAAAGCTTGGCATGTAGTTATATTTTAGGTCTTTTATTTATTTATTTTATTTATTGAACTTATTGCACAACACAAAAAATATATGGTACATAGGCGGATTTAATACCTTAGGCATTCTCTACCAGTCAAACTAGGGTGATCCAGAGGTAGTTGATAGTAGGTGCGTGATAATTATAAAATTATTATCTGGTATTAGATAATAATTACATACATACATACATAACGTCACGCCTTTTATCCCCGAAGGGGTAGGCAGAGGTGTATTTCTACACCCACTTTTCGCCAGATATACTTTAGTCCCACGTAATAAGGGGCGAGCCTATTGCCGTACCGGGCACATTTCCAGACTCCGTGCTGCTACTGAGAATTTCGTGACAGAAAAACCCAATAACACTGCCCGACCCAGGAATCGAACCCGGGACCTCCCGATCCCACGCGCACATTTATGCCGCGAGACCAACGAGGCAGTCGTATAGGGTTTGATGTCGAGTTTTCCGTCTCTACGCAAAGATGGTATTTGCATCGTGTTATCCCTTAGTCGCCTCTTACGACACCCACGGGAAGATAGGGGGTGGTGACACTTGTATTCTATGCCGTCAACCACACGGTATCATTACTACATACAAAGGTAGTAAATTACTACTTAAACTCTATAGTATATCTATATATATATTGAAATATATACATTTTATATTTAAGTACACACATAAAGTACATATAAGTATAAATACATATACTTAATAAGTATATGTATTTATACTTATCCGCATCCGCATCCGCAAATGCGGAACATTCGCATTAATTTAGACATCTGCATCCGCATTCACATCCGCATCAATCAATGCGGAGTTTTTACGGATGCGGATTCACATCAACAAGTAACTACATGTAAAGAAAGTGGGCGGATCCAGAGTGGCAGTGCTTCGCGTTTGTTTTGGAAATTTTCTTCTTTGGAAGATAACAACTTATATACAATTTCAAAATATTTAGATTCTCGCTATTTAAGCGTAATTGTTTCAAACCAGTCACCGAAGAAAAATGAAAGATGAAATAATGAAGATGGTAAATGACCCTGTCGTCACTACTTCTAATGAGAATGGGAGATTCTCTCAATCCTGAACCAGCAACGTCCTGTACGGGTAAGAAGACTTGCTCAAAAAGCGATCTTGCCATGGTCTTAGATTCATCGAGCAAAGATTAACGTGAAGGAGAACCAGACAACAGTAGCCCCAGTGCTCTTATCCAAAAATAATTAGTTACCTATTTACCGTAACGAAAAAAGACTGGATTTAGATGAAAATTAACTTAATTGATGAGAAGCTAACCGCTGTGAATTTAAAATTCTCTCCAAATTAACATGCAGATATTTATCACCTTCACCAGCCAGTGTTCCCAGCGAACAACTACTTGTTTAGTAGAGCTAGGTATAACCCACTTAGAAAAAGATTGGAAGCTGAGAAGGCTGCAATATTGCTATTTATTAAATATAATTCACCAATTTTAAGTTTAATTATTAAAAAAAGATTTTTATGACGAAACTCGAAGCTCGAAATTCTGTTGTGTCATAAGTAAAACTAAAAACTTGTGCAATTTTGTTTCTAAAAATATGATTAAATAAATAAAAGTTAAAATTAAATTGATTTTCAGTTATTTATGTACTTAAAATTTGAATAATTATCCTTTTAAAAGCCCAAAATCCGCATCCGCATCCGTATCGCATCCGCATCCGCATCGAATCCGCATCCGCGGATGTGTACTTCTAATAATCCGCATCCGCATCTGCATCCGCGGATGTCTAAATTTTCGCATCCGTAACAACCCTGATACTTATATACGTATGTCTTGATCTTTTATACTTTTTGTGTCATCATTAAAGTATTGAAGTGAAAAATATTAAAAAGTAAATGTTTATCTAGTTAATTAAATCAAGACTTTGCACTAGATTTTTTGCTACCATTTTTAAAACAATACATGTATTGTGTGGTCAAAGAAAAAACAAAGAAGCAATAACGATATATGAAAAATCGTGCCACGAATTACATTCATGTTTTTAACAAATTAGAATTTGGTTCACGTGTAGCCTGAAATAATATTGAAGAGACACAGATGTTGTGCTTTATTTACGTAAGTTTCGAATAAGAATAGCCTTTAATACTAGCTGTTGGAAATATTGAAAGTGTGTGTCAATGATAGTGTTACACTTATGTGGGGTTACGTGGAATTACATTTTGAAATGAAAGCCTTTTCAATCGATATCAACTTTTTAGAAACAATTCATTTTAAATATACCTACATTATGGAGTATTAATTATTTTATTACGCTACAAAATTTGCCATTTGCGCTGTTATATTATTTTTTCCTAGGAAGTAGATAATAGGTATATAAGAATTACATGAATTCACAACCAATGAAACCGCTGATGCAGTTTACAAAGCAGAAAGCTTCTAACTGACACATGCTTATCTTACCAATTTCTTTATAAAAAATAAACATAAAATGATAATATTCATTTTTGTCAACTGTTGAACTAAATTACCGTCATAGCTTACAGAATCAGTAAGCCCAAGTGGCAGTGGGCTGGCCATATCTGTAGGAGGACTGATGGCCGATGGAGCAAGCGTGTCCTACAGAGGAGACCACGATATCACTCGGTAAGCGTAAGGTAGGGCGGCTAGGTGGCCCGATCACCTGAAAAATGTGGCTGGGACAGACTGGATCCGGAAGGCTGAGGACCGTGTACTGTGGCGCGTGTTGGGAGAGGCCTATGTCCAGCTGTGGACTGAGATGTTGCGTAACAGCGACTTTGCTTACAGGGCAGGTTAGTGGGATATCTTTAATTATAAACAAAACAATACAATGCATCAATGCAAAGATAATACTAATGTTCCCATGGCTATTTAACATAATTTACTCCAACAGGATCCAGTTCCGACACGTTCCTTTTGTCTGTAAACATAAAAAAGACACTGGAAGTAGTCGAGTTTGTTAAATTGGGTTATTTCATTTAATCATCTTGGAAATTCCCAAACGTACCATAATAATAATTTCCTCGAAACATTCCCACAAGAAATAATGCATCTGACACATTAAGGTACGTGCAGAAATTGGAATTAGTAATGTAAATTAACCGATATTATGCTGAAAAACATAATGTACATTTATACATCTATGCATATATACATCTATGCATGTATACATATAAATAAAATTGGAGTGTCTGTAATATTTAAATACCCGTTTTTTACTAAATGCATATGGATGTATACACGGTACATATAACGAAATATTTTTTTTTACAATTTTTGTTTGTCTGTCTGTTTATTCTCGCTAATCTTTGGAACAGCTGGACCGATTTTGACGGGACGTTCACTGGTGGATAGCTGATGTACCAAGGAGTAACAAACACATTGCTCATATTCAAACTAAAAGAATGGCCTTACTGGGAGCCTTGCGCAAAATATCGCACTGTGTGCCTAAAACTATAAGCACTCTTATATATATATAACTCCCTTGTAAAGTCAGAACTACAATATTTAATTGACATATAGGGCTCCGCAGCTGTCACACATTTAGAACCATTGCAAAGGACACAACATAAAATTATTAAAGTTCTTATCCACTACAATTACCTAACGCCAACAAAATGTATATTTGAACAAAACGGGATTATTAAATATAAGACAATTATACACAATACTGTACACGCATATTAGTTAAGAAAATTATGTCAATTTCCATTCAGTTAAACATAGAATTGGCAAAGAAAGTCACTACGAGACGTTTAAGGAATAAAAACAAAATTCAATTAAGTACTTCATCCACGTACTAACTACGGTAAGAAAACGATATTATACGAGGGAGCACAACTGTACAATAACCTGCCAAATACTATTAAAGAGTGTGATAATATACGCGTATACACAATGAAACTTTATGTTAAGAAAAATTGTATTACTTAGTCCAGACCCAGAGGAAGAAATATTGTAAAATATTAGTAACTCTGTATCTCATTATAAGTAAACTTTATGTTTTTATGAGAAATAAAGTCTTTAAATCCAACTTAGGCTATAAATTAACCGGGTAAGCGGAGTAGTTCTCTCAGGACGCGGGTGAAACCGCGGGAAACAGCTTGTAATAAATAAGAAGCAAAAGCAATAATAAAAATAATATTTACTTGCTTGGTAACATATTGCAAGATCATGAATTAACGGGAAGTACCCGTAGGTTTTGATTCCCTTGCAAGTATCGAAAATTTGCGGTATAAACGACTGTATCTGAATTTTGATTTTTTCACAGCTCCAGGGACAGTAGACCTGAGCATTTGAAATTATTATCAATTTCAGTTTGATACCTCCACGCGCTCCTGAGAAAAAGGGGCTTGACAGACGGACGGACGGACAACAAACTGATCCTATAAGGGTTCCGTTTTTTTCTTTCGAGCCTTGCCATATTTCTTCTTTATTAGTTACCATTTCATTCCGACAATCTGTAAAAACTGCTCACATAAAATATAATTGACAACGTAATATTATTATATCAGATTGAAACGTAACTAAGTCTTAAAATACTATACAAAGAAATATATACAGAACATACAAAAAAATATATACAGGAAAAAAAAAATTGAGCGCGTCATGAAATTCATCCACATCGCCGTCAACTGGCAGCGTGCCCAGAACGCTGGCAGCGTTGCCACGTTGTATGGCGATACTTACCTTCTGGGCCAAATACAACCCAGCCTTCTGGTCACGCGAGGCGTCGACGAGTCTCTTTGCGAGGTCTCTAAAAAGACTTGCACTTGGACCCCATGGCCCCAACGTTTCGACCCCAAACGGCTCAAATACGTAATCCCCTACTAGGTTTACGTATTTGCGCCGTTTGAGGGTCTCCGCTGTAGCAGCAGCAGCGCCCGCACAACCGGCTGTGCTAGGAAGATGTGATGGCGCGAGGGTATCGACACACGTTGCGTCCCATACCAAAGGCCTACCCAACTTCCATGGCATTGACAACGTATTTTAAAGAGAGCCGTGATAAAGAATCAGCCGCAAAAATAGTTAATGTAACCAAAAGTTTGGGTAAAATATTTAATTTTATAAGTATATTCTTAGGCCCACTTGCGTAACGTTTGATTTAAGTCACTCCTTAATTTAAATTTGTTGAACAGAATTAACAGCATAAAATAATTTAAGTTAAAAGTATTTAGCGTTCTCTTGCACAATGACAACAACGCTTAGATTTAGTTAAACATTTTATGAGGTCGGTAAAGTAGTTTCTACGTTTTGTTTCATGGCATGAAGCCTTTTTGTTACAATTTTAACGATGATAAGCGTATGCTTTCGCATACAACCTTAGACTATATATACTTTGAGCATAAAACAAAACGCATTGTCGTCGCCTAACAACGAAATGACAATTGACAAATAATAACTAGAAACCTTTGAGCATTAACCCTAGAACCCTACATGGAGTGCAGGTGCACCCCACACCGATTTGTTTTCTAAATATCTCAATTTCTTTAATATCCACGAATTCGCGCGTCGGAGTATTTTAGTTTGGTGTCAACCGCTCGCGTTACGTCAATACCGTGACGAGGGACCGCGTTGTGTGGTCGCCTGTATAAAGTGCTGTGGGGTACGCCAGTACCCCAGTGTAGTAAAATCGTAAGATTATTTATTTATTACGATTGATCCATTTATATGTATTAAATTTGATTATTTATTAAAACAATAGTCTTATATGAATTCAATACAGATATTTTTAGATATTATGAAGGTAAAATTCAATGAAGTTTATTTATTTTGTTTCGGATAGCTGTCAGAGGTTTGAATTACGAAGAAATAAGCTCTATTCTAGACCACAAATCTGGCGAGGAAGAAATAGAAGTTGGGACCAGTTGTAATTCCTGGGTTCTTTACAAGTGTTCAAGATCAAATAATAAGCCAAATATAAAGTTTCAGCAGACAGTTTTGAAATTAGGTTTGGAACTGATACATGAACATTTGGAGGACCGTTACCGGATGCCAACTTAGTCCATTGCAGTGATCTTCAAAAAAGGACCAAATCCTACAAGCGCGGTTGCTCAAACTACATTTAACTTTGTGTAATAAGGCATTTTAGTATGGGGTGTTCCAGCACCTCAGTGTAGGAATAACATGTGCGCCAAATAGTGTAGGATTCTAGGGTTAACAATAACACAAGTAGGTACATTGTTATCAGTTATATCATCATCATCATGTCAGCCTAGAGACGTCCACTGCTGGACATAGGCCTCCCCCTGCTGCGTCGTCCGGTCCAGTTATAATTATTGATAATTCTCGTCGCTAATGACAAGATGCCAACATCAGTGTGACAGTTCTTAAATGAAATTAGCCACTAAACAGCCGATTTTCGGTAATTAATTTTGACAGTTCTTAAATAATATTACTCGACAAATTTTTCGTTGTGCAAGACGCTAGTGGTGTTTAATACTTTTTTTCTCGTTAAACACATCTTAATTCAATTTAAGAATCGTTGTGCAAGTGGGCCTTAGTATATTGCTTTTGATAGATAAACAATTGTATGAAACGTATACGTACAAACTGCATGAAACTGAAATTGTATTCACCAATAAGCTTACTAACAGACGAATTTAATTTAAATTCGTTTCGCTCAGCGAAAAAGTAACATTAAATGCATACGGAAAATACAAACAAACATTTCGATATTGAAGCAGCCGTTTGCAAACCCTACATATTCTGCTTTAGTTGGCAAATCTTACGTGGAATTTGATATGAGCCAGTCAGCATTTAATACTCGAACAAGGCAACTATGATTTTCAGCGCGTTTGCGATCTCAGTATTCGATGGTCTTTGTTTCGAAATGGTCGTTGTTGATATTTTATTGAAGATTTTTTATGGATTTTAGATCTATATTTAATTACGGCTATTTTTCCTTACTTAGATTTTAGAATAGACGCTACAAAGCAATTGTCAAACTATTCACAAGTACCTTTGACCACAACTTTGCGGAAGCTTCACAAAGCATACATTCTTAATTCAATGTATTATTTGCACGAACCTTGCCGACGGAGTACACAAAGTAAATATACTAACCCAATAAAATATACCCTTATAACTGGTAAATGAATCAAATCTTAGTTATTTTCTATACCCTGACAGAGTGCTTAAAAATGTTCATTATGATTGAAAAAGTAATAGAAGCGTGAAACGTTACTCCCTAGCTTAATGCTGGCAACCCGGTCTCTAACATACATTTATAAAACTGTACCCTATCCGTAACGCAGATAATAATCTATTGATATGTTAAGTTCCAACCAAATCTGTTCAGCCATTTTGGATGATAAAATAACACACATCCGAACATTAACGTTTGACACTAGTACAAAGTGTTCAGATAAACCTGATGTTGTATTGATACTTGTTAGCAAGTCAGCGTTGAATGATAAAATAGGGTACTTTCGACCTTGGAGATAGACACAATTTTCATTTGCTAACAAATAACTTCGGTTGGCAGCAAGCGTAGTTCTTTACATCGCTTCGCTCGATCTCATGGTAAACGTACTAAAAGTACGGCACGGCCCGTTAGAACCATGAGTATCCCTTCAATAAAAACCCGCAATGTTTTGAAATTTGACTCCACTCTGCCTTATCTCAAGCACTTTGGTATTCAGAGAACGTTTCAGTGCAAGCTTATTTTGTGTGATTGTTTTAATAAAACTGCAAATTAAGGACTGGCACGAATAATGTAGGAGACTGACAAATTTTGGGCGGATTGGGACGCTTACTAATATGTCAGGACAAATGTTAAAAATTGTTTTTGTTACCATTTCACGGTTTTTATACAAACGAGTTCTAAGTAATTTTGCCATCGTCTTTTTTATTTAAGGCTGGTAATGTAGGTTAAACGTAATGTTAAAGCTATCAAACAATTTTCAATGTAATACAACCCAAAAAGCGGCATTTTATGGTCACCACGATTCATGTAGACCTACCGCTACAGGATGTCGACGGACACCGTGGTGATTTTTGTTTACTGACCCCAAAAGTCGGTAGGGCACAGCCTTTTAAATCCCACTACTAAGAAACGAAAGATGATCTTGGTTTGAAGATAAAAATACAAAGCATTACAATTTGTAAGAAGCAAAACCTTTCACAGTAATATTTTTATATCAATATGCGTACCTTTGCCATGAGTAAGTATTCATTTATATTCATCATCGACAGTTAATTTAAAAGTTTGAAAGTAAAATACTATGGCTAATGAAATTCCTAGCAATATTCTCCATCTAGAATTTTAAAGCCTTCAGGGACATAAAACTAGGAAACTTGGAAACTTTACATTAAATTCCAGACCTATCATCGTCTAGTGATATAATGGCTAGTTCGCCTAATGGCACCCGAGCCTTAGAAGGGTTAATTAGCGAATAGACTAGTAGTAGTAAAATAAGTCCTTATTTTCGCGATCGCTTATTTTTAAGAAGAACTTATGCTCGCGAAAAGAATAATTTCAAAATTATATAATACCAGTCTTCGCCCACGTGAATTATAAACCTAAACCTTCCGCTAAAATCACTGTGCCTATTGGTGAAAACCGTACAAAAATCCGTTCAGTCGTTTTTGATTTTATCATGTTCATACGAACATATAGGAAAAGGGGAATTTATTTGATAATATGTTTTTTTTGCAGACTACCTGCATCCTCAAAGGGGTAGGCAGTTGTGTAATTACACCCACATTTCGCAGATTGCCAGACGCCGTGCTGCTACTGACAATACGGTAAGCTCAGTAACACTTTTGCCCGGCCCGGGAATCGAACCCGGGACCTCCCGATCAGCAGACACATACGCTATCCACTGGACCACGGAGCCAGTCCAAAATGTACCTATAGATAATTTTGTCAGTTTCAAGGCTCAGGTTACTATTTATTTATTTTATTTATTTATTTAGGACAACTTACAAAACATACACATATATGGTTTACAAACATGTTTTACATAATATACTTGCTGAGTGTTGTTTTACTTACAAGTCGCCACGACATGATAAGGGACAGTTTCATTTAGAAAGGTTAAAAAACATTTTTTTATTACACTAATATAAACTAAACTTAAACTAACAAGTGATTATAGAACTATTTTTAAGAAAACAATTATTTAAATTACAAAAAACACATGTGCGCAATACCTACAAATATAAAAATAGGAAATAAATTTTAAAACATACATAACAATTAATTACACAGTCATAATTAAAACACACAGAAAATGGCTGAGATTACAAGATGTAGTAATGCATTATATTTTCAAGTTATAGGGGGATTAAATGACGAAATAACCTTGCCTTTAAATTTCGGAAGACTGTTGGAAAAGATGTCTATATCAATTTCATGATTTTTCGTCAGCTTGTTATACTGACTTAGTAATCTATTCATACTAGCGTTATGACCCAGGTTGGTTTTTGACGTTTTTATCGAAAAAGGGGCGTATACACTTGCACGGGGCAACCTTGAGGGCGTTTTCAATAAGCATAGGACAGTCTAAGTCACCGTTTACTAACTTATATAGTAAAATTTGATCTAACAACCGTCTCTGATCAAATAAACTATGGAGATTGAAATTCTTTAATCGACTTTGATACGTCGGCAATTGTTTCACTTTATTACACTGATACGAAAGATGCCAAAGAAAACGCTTTTGGATCCTCTCAAGCCGCTTAATGTGTACCTCATAGTGCGGTGACCACACCTGAGCACAATATTCTAAACCAGATCGTACCAACGCCGCAAAAAGTGTAATCTTAGTTAGTGGTTTTTTGAAATCTTTAGAGTTCCTTATGACAAACCCCAGCATTTTAAAGGCTTTTGTTGTTATTGTGTCGATGTGAGTGTGGAACCTAATTTTACTATCCAATACGACTCCCAAGTCTCTGATAGTAGTTACTTCTTCCAATGTTTTATTATTGATAGTATATATCTGTGAATTCAAGTGAGTACTACGTGGGAATCGTATGTATTTACATTTATCTATGTTCAGTGCTAAGCCGTTTCTAGTGCACCAGTCGACTAAGCTGTTCACATCTTCTTGTAGAAGGAAAGGGTCATTCTTATTTTTTATTTGTTTTGCGAGTTTGAGATCATCGGCGTTAAGAAAGCATTTATTATGTTTAAAAAGTGGTACAATATCGTTTATAAACATATAAAACAAAATCGGCACCAGAACCGAGCCTTGGGGAACAACAGATTGGGTTAAAAATGGTCTAGACGAGTGTCCGCTAACAACTACCCTGGAAATCCGATCGCTTAGATATGAGGAAAACCATTTTAGCAAGTTACCTGCTATACCGAAGGTGGAAAACTTATAAATTAGGATATTATGGTCCACGGTATCGAATGCCTTGCTTATATCGGTATAAATGGTATCAACTGGGATATTAGAATCAACAGAGTCAGTTAAAAAAGTCACAAACGAAATAAGGTTGGTTGTTGTAGATCGAGCCTTGTGGAAACCAAATTGTTGTGGTGATATCAGTTGCTTTATATGCCAGGTAATTGTAGGTCTTATCAAGATCTCAAACAATTTGCCAAATACAGGTAATATTGAAATCGCCCTATAGTTTTTTATAGAGGCAGTATCACCAGATTTGGGAATAGGTACAACCCTAGATTCCTTCCATGCGGTCGGAAAAAACCCAGATTTGATTGACCTGTTGTATATAAGCGATAGTGGTAAGGAAAGCGCATCACGACATTCTGTTGCAAACAGCGATGGTATACCATCGGACCCAGCACCTTTATTTCGATTCAGCTGTTTTAGTCCAGTTAGTACGTCATTCTGTGAAAAGGGCAACCCTGATAAACCATTTGAAACCGCAGAGCTAGGCAATGTAGCGTTATGATAGTGCGCTAAAGTGGGCAAGGGTACCTTATAAACGGACGCGAAAAAGGACGCAAACAGGTCGCAAATGTCAGAACCATTAGAGGCTCGTCTGTCATCTAGATGCATTGACGATGGATACGTACTTTTATTTTGACGTTTATTTTTTAGGTGACTCCAAAACAACTTCGGATTTTTAGATAAAGAGTCCTCTATGTTACTAATGTAGTTCTTGTTACATGATTCGATCAATGATGAACAACGTTTTTTCAACAATAGGAAAGAGAGCTCATCCAAAGGGTTTTTGTATTTAAAATACCTTTTACGTATTTTGTATTTCTCATTTAATATGTTTATAAGCTCTTTCGTATACTTTTTATGTGATGTCTTACTAAGAGGTACGTGTTTCGCTATTGCCTCTCTGATAAACCTATATAACATATCTATCATATCATCAACGTTCGTCAATACTGAGAATTCATCAGCCCAAGAAATAGAGTTGAGTTCGGCTATAATTTTTGTAAAATCAGCTTTGTGAAAATTAAATTTGTCACTAGGTATCTTGGGAGAAAGACCTGGTGTGCTGCAACGCGATAAGACAAACTCCAAAGGAGGATGATATGGATCGATATTGCTGAGCACGTACCTGCTTTCTTGCATATGCTCTATTGCTTCAGTTGAAAGAACTAGGTCTAGGATTTTTCCTTGGTTATTCAGGATTGTATTTCGTTGCTTTAAGTTATTAAGAGCTATAAAATCAAGTAATATATTCCCTAGTGGACCAGGTAAAGAAGCCGGCAAAGATATGGTGTCTTTGTTGTTGGGCCATGTCATTGAGCTTAGATTAAAGAAAAAGTTCAATTATAAGAATAGTATCACAACAACAATCACTTTGTACGAAACATGTAGGTACACAAAAATAAACTGGACTCATATTTACAGTAATTACGGTTTCATTTTGTGAGTCTAGAAATAAGTTTTCTGTATCAGCTGCTTTGATACCATCGTTACAAATTGTATTTACTATTCTATGAAGGGATCATTAACATTCACAATACACATGTTACACAGAAGTACAGCTTTAATTTTACAATATTACAGCACTGCATTATCCACTACGAAGCATAATAAAAATTTAAGTAACGTTTTTAAGAATAAAAAATTAAAAATAGTCAGGTAATTCTGCTTATGGTTGATAAATAATTGAAATAAAATAAATAATTGAAATTCACAACTGAGTTAAATAATTAAATTAGATTTCACAAATTTACAAGTATACAGGTACCTACTTGTATGATAACAGTAGTGTAATACTAGGACAATACTTTATTCTAATACACTGTCATTGCCATTGCCCTTCCTTTCACATTAAATAGAGAAGTAACAACGGTCAATCTCCTTGATACTATCTAGCCCCACACCTGCTGCACATGAGTCCAGCCTAGAACAAGGCGAAAGACTTCAGCAGTTCGTAGGCAATATGATCAATATCATCAACATCAAAATGATTATTAAAATTATTATCAAAATTATTATCAACATCGTCATCATCGCCAGCATTATCATCAATTTCTTAACCATCGGTAAGTTAATCATCAATAATAATTCAATCATCATCAACTATTTAATCATCAATGAATAAATCGATGTTATCACATTATTATAGATATTTACAGATACCTTTATATCAACACTGCTACCTACATTATCGATCCTTGTCTAGAAGAAGTTTATATGTAATGCTGTGTATGGTTATCAGAACCTCTAACCTATAGTAAGATCGCCCTTTTACTTTCTTTGTATACAGGGTATTTTTTATGCAGTTCGGATATTTTTTTCTGTGGTTCTATATCAATAATAGAACACATTTCCATTAATAACTTTTTACTTTTTTATCCCACCAAATCCGAGTAAAAATATCCGAGAAACAAGGAAATCATATACACAACGTTATTCGTTGCAATAATACTTGCGCGCGATGCGACAGGGGTACGGGACGCGGGATGCAGGACGCGGGGTGCGGGGCCAACAATCCACGAGGCGGCCGCGCGCCAGTCAACGCGGGCGCATCGAGAAAGTGGCACGTGTAGAGATGGGCGGTGGGTAAATACCCGAAGGGTAAATACCCAGTTATTTTCCCGTTTGGGAATAAACCGGGTATTTACCCGGGAAAATACCCGAAGCATAGCATAGCAAAAGCGCACGATTCATTGGAACTACAGTCAATAGTCGTTTAAAAGTTCTTATATTTGATCTTACAACCTGCTATACCGTTATAGATGTTCGGTAATATGGAAATAATATAATGTCATCACATGGAATACTTTGAAAAGCTTATTCTGCTCCATCGCTTCTTAAAAACGCTTAGTATTAGTGTAAAGAGACTTATGGCCGGTTTCAATATTCGATCTATCCATAGATTAAGAGATTCGAGATACGTGGTTGATATATTTTGTATGGAGCTTATGTTTTCTTTCTGACCCCCACCGGCAATATTCCCAAGAGGGGAACGTCCGATGAGCGATCTACGAGCCAGCGGCGGCTTGTTCGGTGGGGGCTTCGCTTATGATGGCGAGATCGAGCTTGCCGGGGCAGGCTCCTGTCAAGCGCCCGCACTGGAGTCAGTGCGGTGTGGTTGGTCCACTGGGTGCTGATGGTAGGGCGCCAGCTCCCGCAGGTGGCGGAAGCATGATCCCTCAGCGTGGGCGAACATGTTGCCGCTCAGGCGACCAATGAAGCCATCGAGGCTCCCCATGCATAGGTCGCTAGCGATGACGTCGTTCCTCAAGTAGCGCGGGCGTCTACAACGGCGCGCAGGGCGAGCAACTGATGCCCACGCAACCGTTTGCGGAGGGTCGCTGCTACTAGCACGTACCACGCTGGGGAGGCCTAAGTTAAGTGGGTGCGGATGTATGCCTTGTAGATGGCCAGCTTCGCACGGAGGGGAAGTCGGGACGTCTAGACAGGGCGCAGAAGAGCTCGAGTGGTTCGCGCTTGGCCAACAACGTTCTTGACGTGTGGGGCCATCATGAGACGACGGTCTATTGTCACGCCGAGGTATTTTACCGTCGGGGTCCAGTCGACGTGGTGTTCGAGCATGGTGAGAGGCGGGGACAGTCTCCGTCCATTTTTGGTAGGCTTGCCGTAACCACTTTTATACAAATCGTTTCACTATCCAGGAATTAACGCGATCTACTAACCATAATTATATTATAATGGCTGTAATTTTTGACACATGGATCCACAGGGAATGCTTTGCCATAGATAAAGGAGCATCAGCGACAAATACAGCTAAAACCTTTTATGGTACCAAAACCCTCGGGAACTAAACTAATGACTATACTCCAAAAGCATCAAAAAGTGAAAACAGTACAACCAAAATGTCCCTGTTGTGCCTATCCAACGGCTTATGTTGCTAAATGCACGGTAGATTCACCGAGCACACTAACTATACGGCCAGTCTCAATAAATAGATCAAATTTAATATTAGGACCAGGACCGTATATGAATACTATGCCAGAGAAAAAGACATGTGCATGTGCATGATGTTGGTGATTTCTTTGCTTTAATCGATTTGGTTACTAGAGATACATATTTGACATAAGCTCGATACAAAATAAGTCAACTAGCTAAATCCTTGAATAGATCGAATTGGGACCAGCCGTTGGAATCAATTTAAAAATTATCATAGTTAATCCCATTATTTGACTTTTATAAGACATATAAATGTTCGATATACATATATTTTTGCTATAGGCTGTAATGAACAGTTAGTAAATCAACGAATAAATAGTATAAAATCAAAAATGGGGGTGTAAAAATATCTTTCGATAATTACCCACGCTTCGGGTATTTACCTAGGTAAATACCCCGTTTTTACCAAAAAAGATAAATTCCCGGATATTTACCGGGTAGAATCCCATCTCTAGGCACGTCGCAATTTCGCGCAAGCGCCGACGCACTCGCCGGTCGTAAGACGTTAGAATGACGTCCCAACGATTTTCAAATCGCGAGTGCTACGAAATAGTACTAGTTTATTCACTCAGTGGTGAAAGCCTTCATGCAGCTAGAACAATGTACGAACAAGAAAGTGTAAAGTGTACCTCGTATGCGAGCTCAAGGAGTAAACAACCCAGTAGTTCCAAGTGAACGGACTATTTTAGCGGCCAACCAAAGGCTTTTGGATCATGGCCAGTTCACAACCCCTAGCCATGCACTAGGGCAGGGTAGGTGAACCAATGGCACGCGTGCCATTTATGGCACGCGACACAATATTTTGGGCACGTCGTCGATCATAAAAGATGTGTAAAAAATGAAAAAGAACTGTTTGAAGAAGCTGGCTCATGCTATTTTAACAATGTTTTCATCTACCTATGCTTGCAAGTCATCATTTTGCAGAGATGAATAACATTAAAAACTCGGTTAGAAACCGTTTGACAGATGAATGCAGTTCAGCATGCATTTTGCTAAAAGTAACATCTTACAACCCTAACGTAAATTATTTGTCATCTAACCTGCAGCAACAGAAGTCACACTAATTTTATAGTAATTTAATTTATGCGTGTAATAAAAACATTCCAAAATGTACCTCTTTTGTTTACTTTATTTAATAGAGAGTTTTGATAGTATTTATTTTTATTATTTTCCAAATAATCAGAAAGTCAAAATTATTTGATGGCACGTCAATGACCCCATTAAACATTTTTTAGAAAAAATGGCACGTTGATGCATAAAGGTTCACCTACCCTGCACTAGGGCATGGCAGACCTCGTTGCCTGGCTACTGACGTCGAAGACTTGATCTTCGAATTCTTTGAAAGGGATCCACGAGCCAGCACATACGATACAGCACGTCGCTTCGGTGTGAGCCAGCCCGCAGTGTGGAGACTGTTAAACGCAGCCGGTCTCCATCCGTACCATTACCAGCCGGTACAACATCATCAGGAAGTAGACCAAGTACCACGACGAGTCCTGTGTGAATGGCTTATTAATCATCCCGAAGCGAACATCCTATGGACTGATGAAGCACGGTAGGTACGTGAATAACAATAATTTTGAAGCTAGAACACAGTATCAGAAGGCCAATTCTCGTATTTAACAGACACTGACACTGAATTTTGACTGAACTGCGATTTAATTTTGAATTGACTCACAATTGGTATTCTGCTACACTTAATCTCCTTACAGTATAATTTCAATATAATCAATTTATAATCTCTTGTTGATCTTAGAGGTAATGTCAAAAACTCAAAAACATAAACATGAATTTTGCCATTATATGGGAAAATACATTAATAGGAATAGTAATTGGATGCCAATACGTTTCCATGCCAAATTAAAATTAATATACAACTAAGTAATAAAATTTCGGTAAATAAAAGTAAATATATTAGTTCCTTGGATCGTGTGGATTATTGTCAATAGGTATTCAATAATTTTAGATGAAAATAGAACATTATAAAAATATGGGTGTTTTGATTATGCCGCAAAATTACCCCACGCATCACGCAACGAACGAAACGTCAAAATGTCAATTTTATATTTTGCGTGGGGCTTATAGTAATATAGTCTAAGGTTTTGAATTTTTGATTTGCGCGAAACTTGTTTATTATTTATTTTTAAAAGTTTGAAACAACTTTGGAGATGTCGCTTAAATTACTATTAAGTACCTACATAGTTTAGTTATATTATGTACGATGGTATCATTGTGCAAAAACTAGAAATACCTTATCTGCTCTACTAATAATTAGCAGAATACCGTTCACACTAGTTCACACTTGGTTCAACTTTCGATGTAGTCGCGATCTCATTCAAGTGTCAGTTAAGTTACGAGAATACCATTTATGACGCCGAGACTAGATTGATATTGGAATTTGAACAAATATAATTACCAGACTTGGCCTTCTGATCGGTGTAGGTACAAGTCGTTCAACCTTTACGTTGCGCGCCCGCGCGCTTTATTGCGTCGCGTCGAGCTCACAGCTGATAAGCCATCGGGTGACCATGAACATTTGTTTCACGTAGATATTCTTTAATAAGCGATAACTTTGTTATTTTTTGGTAAAACGAAAAAATAAAAAATACGTGTTTATTAATTTTCGTAAATGTATAACATACTAAAATACCCGAACTACATAAAAAATACCCTGTATGTATTTTAAAATTTAACTTTAATAGCTTAGTAAAAAAATAAAATTGTTATCTGTAAAAGCTACTATGTCATCAAAGAATATCTAAACGTTATTAATCCATAAATCGTAGCTATCTAAAAGTACAAAGAAGTTTTTTATTATATTCTACAAAAAAATACTGTAGGAAAAACTATAAATGTAACTTATCATAATCAAAATTGATACCTATATTAATAATACACTAAAATGTTATCCATCTAGAGTAATAAATGCAGCAGACCCTATTAAAGCATCTTACTATAATATATCTTTAGGTATAAGACATAGACTTTATTATAGTATATTACTAAACTGCTCCTCTCTCCTAACAGTGTTCCATAATAATTGTTTCCTAATAGGGTATTACACCATTTTTTGAAAAGTGTCTCAAGATGATCCTATGACTATAAGAAAGTAGTAGAAAAATTACAAAAAATATATTCAGTTGATAAGTATTTTTTAAACAACTTTTAAATTTACATTTCAAATGTTCGCGGCTTATCAGACAAAAACATTGGAAGCCAATTTGCTTACGCAAACATATTAGTAAACAACGTAGCTACTTCTTGATGCTTGCTTTTTTTGACACTCACGTGGTTTAGTTGTTTAAAATTCTACTAAGTTTATGACGTCATTTGAAGTTAATGACATTCGTCATGGCGGCTGCCGTTTTGCGTAATTAAATCACAGATAATAAAACGGAATCCTTAAAATAGTTTTAAAATTCTATTTATTCATTTAATGAGCTGTAACTGATATATTCCGTATGTTTTCCGATAATACTACCTTAAATATACGTTATTATATATTTTTTCACATGGGGTAAAATACCCTATTGTAAGTCTACCACCTGTAAATGTACAGTATGGAATGCTATGAACTGAATTAACCTGAATGTATTGCAGGTACAAACAGTACAAAAGTATAAATAAATAACCAGTAACCAAAAATAAACTAATTTTGTTAATAGCTTAATAGCTTATTTATGTTACCAGTAGTCAGTGAACTGTCTAAAGTTAAACTAGACGCCAATGCCAGTAAAATACTCTTGGTAAGAAACGGTATAATAAATAGTCATGTAAAAAGTCAAACTAGACACTAGTTAAAATAAGTTTAAATTCAGACCAGTCGGTTAATATTTCAATATCTATAAGTCAAATATACATACCTAGATTTATTCATTTAGGTCGCAACACTTATAAACATCAATGTACTTATACAAATACTTATTATATTTAGTAGAATATCTTATTTAATTTCATAAATTTCAGTTTAATTTATCAATTGTATTATGAAATTGTGGCCATTTAATTCCATTTACACAATCAGAACACTGACATCGTTTTTAATTTGATTTTTTTTTACGTATTTTACGTTAGGTATCTGGTTCATTCAGTTTCATTATAATTAAGATTTGGCGACTGGCGTAAGAGGTTTGGTATAAAAATAGTAAGCTTACATGTAAGTATTGTTTAAAATAAATACATAAAACTCTTCAAGCATCTAGAATTATTAAATCCCATTTTAATAATTATTGCCATAGTCTCCTACAATTGAACCACACAAAGTACAGGTACACATGTATATCTTTGCATAAAAATATATCTAAATAGCTAATCTATCGCAGTGTATACACCCGAGATACTTGTAGTGCACTGTGTGTACGTGTATGGGTAATTTAGGTGGAGACAAGTGAAACGCTCGGATGTTATAAGCCAACTGAATATTTATTTCATTTCATAAAGTCGATACATAGGTACATAGGTACACCTTACGCACACGATTACAATTTGCATTCGCAGCATTCTCACACATATACAATACCCCACAATATTCCCCCCTTTTTTTAAAAAAAATATAAAATATTTTTTATAAGTTCTCTCAATGTTACATAATTATAATATTACATATAATCTTTAAATAGAAAATGCAATTATTTACTTTATACCATATTAAACTGTAATTAATATTCACCTGAAAACATTACTTTACTAGTTATCAATCATGTTAAGACAGTTTTGAACAAGTACATAGCAACAGATTAGTATTTAGATTATACAAGAATGTATTGATGCATAATATATATCTACAACAGTCAATCAAGTCAACACATATAATTTACTGGTTTTATTACACAAGAAGATCAGACTACGCTGTTACACAAATTTCTTACAGCTAATGGTTATAATAAAACTATTGTTGAGCACTTACACTTGTTTACTTTATCGTTTATTCACTTTATTTTAAGAACACCTCACTTAACCTATGTTTACACATTGTTAAATCCCGGTTGCGCCTGTTTTGGCGGCACCTGAATTACTGCTGTACTATGCCAACCTGTCATTTCCCTTTGAAACATTTTTCTGGCACCTTGCTTACATTTTTTGTATATTACATATGCTAAGTAGACGCTAACCAATATCGTAATGGCCATGGCTATCGTACCATTTGTTTTCCGACGATTGCTCACTTTGCGAAGTGCTAGCACCATTTGCTCCATTTTGGGCAATGATTACTTCTTCCGTTTTCTTTTCTACACTCTATGACTTGGCCATTTTTACAAGTTATAGGTAAAATAATTACAATAGTTATCTTTGACGTTACAAATAATATTATGAAATGATGTCTAATAAAAGTATTACAACATGTTATTCATAATATTCAACTTACATAGTTGCGACACCTACCTAATACATTTTTTTGCTATGCTGCATAAATTATATACTACTTACATTATTAGGATTTGCCTATTGGAATTTTTTTATTATTTTATAACAATTCAATTTGTATTTTATTAATCTAAAAATCTTACTGGTCTTTTGACTACTCTTCCAGATTTCGTAACTTTCTCACTATTTTGTAAATTATCTTGTACTGAAATATTTTGTTCTAACAAATATGCTGGTTTTAATCTATCTCTGACTCTATTTTCTAACTGAACTTTGAAAACTTTTTCTGATCTTTCTAGCACTTTGTAAGGACCTTCATAAGGACATACTAATGATTTTTTTATTTTATCCGTTCTAATAAATACATGTGAACAATTTCTAAGGTCTTTATGTACAAAAAATGTTTTAGATTCGTTATTTCTTGTACCTACAGGTCTGTATTGCTTCATGACGTCACTGATACGCTGTAATACATTGTAAGAATCATAGTTACTATTGTTTACGTCTGATAAGAACTCTCCTGGCAAACGTAAGGCTCGGCCATAAACCATTTGAGCAGCGCTTACGCCTGTATTTCGCTTGATGGCTGCACGAAGTCCTAACATAACACTAGGTAGTTCGCGTGCCCAATTTTTATTACCGTCCAATCTAGCCATGAGTGAAGCCTTTAAACATCTATGGTACCGTTCGACCGCTCCGTTACTTTGCGGATGGTATGGGGTCGTCCTAATCTTTTCAATACCTAAATAAGCCATTAATTTTTCAAATAATCTACTTTCAAATTGTCTGCCCTGGTCACTGGTAAGTTTAACGTACGTCGAGGCATGAGGCGTAAGGCGTGTTGACCTTGGTGGCGAGGCAGCATTCCGCACCAAGACGAATAATACGCAGCACACTCCGAGGACGAGATCGACACGGGACCGGCGGTGGCACTCTACAGGACAGTGCACGCGTCGAAGCGGCTCATCACACTTGGAGGCGAGGATGGATACCGCTCAGTGTTGGATAGCGCTCTCTGTCGTCCCTTATTACAGCCCAGACAACTTAGTGAAGATCGCTGGCAGAACTGGTGAACGTATTTGCTTCTTCGTACGACTAGCTCTCTGTACAAGCGGCTTACGAAGAGCAAAGGAAGTTCAATAGAAACGGCGGCAAGCGGCAATTGTGTTTTTGGCATAGTTCAGTCTATTATTATTCATTACGTCGTTCTAAAAATAGACTCTCATTGCATAAAGGTCCACGTATAAAATCAGTTTACTTAGTGTCTGCTTAGTTTACATTCTCGGGACTAGCGCTCCGGTAACTTGATGCGTACCTACAGTTGTTTATGTTATTAGTGATATGACGCAATTCGAGCGCTAGCACCTGGTACTAACTTGTATTATTTTATGTATGTAGATTGTTTGTTATATTTGTTTCAGAGTTTTTTAGATTGTTTAATATTTTAATTCCTTTCTTTTTTAATAAAGGGGGGAATATTGTAGCGGCTGCTGACGCTACAAATTATATACAAGGTATAATATTGGGTAAGCGCGGCTCAGCAGTCGTCTCCCTTCACTCATTCGGTTAGGTCGTACACACATTGTATTTATATTTAGTAACTGGTACCAGTAAAGCATATATATCTTGTTTCCTGGATTCTTTATTTTATCTCTCTACACAAACAACATCATCACGAGACCCTACATACTAAATTGATAAGATAGTTCATTACCGAGAGCTAATCCTAAGTTTGATTATTACTATATGGTCTTAAAAGGTTTACAGTTTAACAAATTACGGCACATGGCACTCATTATAAAAATACATAATTTCAATGAATAAAAGCAGATAAAAATAAATGCCGTTTCATATTTTATTAATTAATTGAATTTACTTGTATTATTTCCGAAAATGGATAAGTAAACTATGAGAATGTTTTCGAAAAAAATCAGTGATGTAATATGGATCTATTTTCAAATTGAATCAATATGTGCTTATTTCAGATCCATTTAATTAGACAGATGTCTGTATTTATTACACATTTCATTTTAACTATTTTATCTGCTATTATGGTTATAAATAACAGGAAATTATCAACCAAAATACCACTACTTGAAAATATTGGATACACTACCATCTAATAGTGCCAGACATAAGCTTGATGATGTCACTTTCTTTAACTTATGTAAATTTAATCTTATGTAATATAATACAACATTCTTCAATAATTACTTTTTAATAAAAATACCTTGAGCTATAAATTTAGACGTAGCATATATGACCCCTTAGACCTTAGGAGGACAAGGTATGTTTAAAAAATAAAAGGAAATAGTTACTAAACGAAACTATCATTTTATCGATATGATCTAGCTAGACACAGACCCGCTTGATATAATATAGAGTATTTCTGTACCTACATACAAAAGTTGGCTTGTAGTAATCTTAATTTATAAAATCCTTGCGTTACTGACTGAATGACAGACACAATACAGCCAAAACTATTGGGCGCAGGAAGCTAAATTTGGCACGTATGTTCCTTGGGGACTGTATAGGTGCACTAAGAAGGGATTGCCCGAAATTCCCACGGGATCGGCCAAAACGGGTAAATTTAAAAAAAACTGCAGGCATAGCTGCTGGCGTCCTCTAGTAGTTATACAAAACTCATAGGTTATCTTTACAACGTGTCATTCAAATGTGGTGCCTCTGAGGCAAAATGAAGCTATTTGGTTTTGTTCTTCCAATAGAAAACATCATCATCATCATCATCATTGGCCACTACATCTTGACAGATGATTGTTGCAGTGTTGTGTTTAGTTGCTGCGAAGGCACTTTTTTCTGTGGCTAAATAGCCCTATGGCAGCTTGGCACCTTTTTCCACAAATGTCGCAGACAAATCTTGAGCCCACGGGAAGTGAATTAGTGGCTCGAAACCTTCTACGCTTCAGGTCGTCTAGCCAGTCTGCGTCATGTCGTGTCACTCCACGTTTTAGGTCCCAACGCCATTCTGGCTTCATCACGGCTCGTGCTTCCCAAGTCTTAGTATCAATGGAGAAGCTTTCCATATCACGCTTGCAGGAGTCTTTGAAATGAAGAAAGGGTCGGCCAACCGGTCTCTTTGCTTCGGCAATCTGACCTAGCATGACCTCTCGTGGCATTCTATCGGCGTTCATTCGGTGTACGTGGCCCAGCCAGCAAAGTCGTCTCTGTTTTAATAAAGCCGTAATACTGGCGCACTTCGTCTTTGAAAGAACAGCCGGGTTAGTCACCCGATCCCTCCATGTAACGCAGACATCGCATGTGGAAAGCGTATAAACAGCGTTCTTGTTTGGAATATGTTGTCCACGTCTCTGATGCGTATAGCAGTATACTAAGGACACAAGTTTGGTACACTAGGATCTTGGTAGCCATTGTTAGCTTAACATTGTTCCAAACCCGCCCAGAAAGCTTCCCGAAAGTTGTTGATGGCCTTCCTATTCGAGTGTCTATCTCTTTGTTGTTGCAGAGATTTTGATGTTTTGGTAGATCCGAGATAGCAGAAGCGATCTACAACTTGGAGAACCACTTGGTCAAGGACAATTTTAGGTAGCAAAGCTGCACCTTGAACCATGACGACAGTTTTCTGGGTGTTTACGTTCATTGAAAACATTTGGCATGTGTGACCAAACCTGCCAACTAGCTCCTGAAGTTCTGCTTCCAAATTGGCGACAAGTGCAGCATCATCAGTATACAGAAGTTCACGGGCAAATACATCGTAACGCCTTATAGTGGATTTTAAAAGGTTGACGTTAAAGAGTCTCCCGTCCTTTCTTGTATGCAGATGAACCCCGACATCGCAATTATCAAAGGCAACAGAAAGCAAGGCCGAAAAGAATATTCCAAAAAGCGTTGGCGCCAGGACGCAACCCTGTCTTACTCCATGATTCATGTTTAAAGCCGCCCAAGAATCACCATCGAACATTACGGTGACTTTCATGTTGTTGTGAAAGGCACGTATCAAACACAGTAAGGTTGGTGGACACCCGATTCTGGTTAGGATGTCGTAAAGGCCTTGTCTGCTGCCAGTATCAAAGGCCTTATTCAGATCCACAAGAGCCATATATAAGGGTACACGATGTTCTCGACAGTTTTCCTGTAGCTGACGCAGAGTGGATATCATATCGTTTGTGGATCTGCCAGCTCTAAATCCACATTGGGACTCCGGGTAAATTCTTGCTGCAAGGAACTCCAGCCTTTTTAAAACCACCCTAGTGAATGCCTTGCCAACGATGCTTAGGAGCGATATTCCTCTGTAGTTATTGCGGTCACCTCTGTCGCCTTTGTCCTTGAATAGTGTAACTATGTTTGCGCATGTCTTGAGGTATTGTGCCTTCCTGCCAGCATCTCAGCAAGGTCTGGTATAACGGCAAAAACACGCACTCTATCTTAATGATTTCAGCGGGCAGGTTTTCACCGCCAGCACTCTTGCCCAGTTTTAGATCCCGGAGCGCAGCTCTGAATTCAGTCAGAGTGGGAGGCTCATCCAGATATAGCATGATCGGGTAATTTGGTAGAGCACCTAGTGCATCTGACGCAATGCTGATCGCCTCTGAGTATAGATTGGAGTAGTGATTCGGCCATATTTGAAGTTGTTGCTGTTTGTCAGTGATGGGGTTTCCATTGAGATCTTTAATACACGCTCGCTTTCTAACTGTTGGCCCGATCGCTTCCCTTATACCTTGGTTCATACCTCGAAAATCTCCAACGTTCTGGCACTTTTGAATTGATTCACAAAGGTTGGTCCAAAACTGGTTGGCGCAATGCCGAGTTATGCGCTGTAATGCCCCCTTAGCGGCCTTGTAATCGGTTTCGGCCCGTTGATCCCTGGGACTGGTCATAGCTGGTATGCGGGCCTTGCGTTTTGCCTTGATGTATGGGCGCAGTTTATGTTCGTATTTTGTGAACCAGTCATTCTGCATCCTTCCCTGAACCCCAAAAGTCTGTAGAGCCGTTTGCGACAGTGTGTCCCTAGTTAGGCTCCACATAGCTTGAGCATTTTGTGCGGCTTGTAGGTCATCATGACCTAGTTTCTTTTGGATCTCCGCCTTGAACTTTTTATATAGCGCGTCGTCAAGTATGGCTCTTGTGTTGCCAATCACTCCAGTTTTTTTTTGCAATTCTAGCGTTGAAATCCCCCAGTAACAGCAACTTGTCAGATCCACGAACGCTCTTCAGACATTGTTGCAGGTCTTCATAAAATTGGTCTTTGGTTTCAGGGGATGCTTTTAAGGTTGGAGCGTAGGCAGAGATTAACGTGACGGGACCAGAGGCTGTCCCCAGCCTGACACTAATGATACGCTCAGAGACGCCGGTCGGTGGTTCGATGCAATTAAGCAGGCTGTTCCAAATCGCAAAGCCAACTCCATAGTCACGTCTTTCACCACCCGTCTTTCCCTTCCAGAAAAAGGTGTAGTGATCCTCCCGCAAGCTACTTTCATCCGAGAGACGTGTCTCCAGTAACGCAGCGACATCAATACGAAGGCGAAGTAGTTCTCTGTCAATTATGGCAGTTTTCCTTAAGCTTGGATCTGTATCAAAGCCTGGTAGCATGGTTCGCACATTCCAGGAGCCAAAACGTGTTATTAGTTTCATGTTTTTGTTTTTGTGTTGTTTGAATTTAGGTACTTTAAGTTCACATCTTGTTTCAAGCATTGTAACTTGCTTGCAACTCCACACACCTAAAGAAGCTCAAGATAAGGGACGGACTAGTACCTTACTGATTGGAGGCTGCCCAGCTTGAGGCGGGCGTTAACTAGTCCCCCTAGCGTACCCCTAGCGCCTGCGCACACGTCCATTAGCGCAAGACTTATAACTGGTAACTGTAGCTCCCCGTGTTGGTATCCGCACCTTTTCAAGTTTGGGTGGAGTGTCCTTTCCACAAGCACTGCATCGCCCGGGACGCTTTTGTGAAACTATGAATTTGCCCAGCATTCATAGCTTCCTCTCATCCTCGTCGACTTAATCTACAGGAGTGACGAGTCACTACGTGCAGAGCCGAGTTGGTTGCAGGAGTTGCCGACTTGTTCAGAAGGCCAAATCTGGTATTTATATTTGTTCAAATTCCAATATCGATCTAGTCTCGGCGTCATAAATGGTATTCTCGTAACTTAACTGACACTTGAATGAGATCGGGACTACATCGAAAATTGAACCAAGTGTGAACTAGTGTGAACGGTATTCTGCTAATTATTAGTAGAGCAGGTAAGGTATTTCTAGTTTTTTCACAATGATACCATCGTACATAATATAACCAAGAAACAGAGCTTGTAAATTTTTTACCTATTTTGGTAGGGTTGTCACAATAGGTTGTGTCACAAATCGTTTGTTCGGTAAACGACAGATTCGTGGATTGGGCAGATTCTTGGAATCGACCGATTCGCTATACGGCAGAAGTGCAGTTGTAAATAAAATAGCGAGGGGAACCAAAAAAGCATGCACCTGAAACTTTTAAAAGCATGGAATAAAAATATACATTTGTTACCAAGGACACGACGTGATGACGTGATTTATTTGACATTCCCAACGATACCACTAATAGTGTTGAATATTTTTCTGGTAATATTTATGATCTATTTTGCTAATAAACATAGGAATCTCCTTTAGCTATTATGTGCCACTAGTTTTACCACGGGGATAGGTATCTAAAATAAGTTTAAAAAGAAATTGTGTAAGACAAATTCATGTCTACAAAACAAATGACTATAAAATGATCAACCATCGATAGGGCTTACAAAAAACAGGTGCATGCGATTTTCGACCTTATTGACAATTCATGACAAACTTCTTTTTGGTATTTTCTTGCTTTCTGACATTGATACGTTAGTAAAATTATAAATTCTGAGTTACGTCAATAAGGTCGAAAATCGCATGCACCTGATTTTTGTAATCCCTATCGATGGCTGATAACTTTCTGATAGTCACTGGTTTTGTAAACGTTAATTGCTTTTATACAATTTCACAACTAATGAGTTCACGAGAATCCTCTGGGGGATCTGGCTAGGAGATCCTGGTGGACAACATGCAAACATGTTAAGTATTTCGTTGCCAACATTGACAATATTTATTTCAAGATCGAAATATTCGCGAAACTTTTGCTCGAGAAATTCAACAAATGAGATAAAATTATCAGGAGGAAAAAACTAATTAAAAAACCCAATTGTACGTTACCATCGTTAAAATCTTTATAATGTCTGAATTATTTCATCTAATATTATTCATACACACAGTACAATAAACAACCATTATTAATAATAAAATACCACGTTTTTACATTAAAATATTAAAACTTACAACGTACAAAACAAACAACGTGCGTCGTAATAACCCTGCGATTGTCAACTGCCTGTGCCTACGTAAACCGGTTTTTTCCAGTCTCGCTCGCCGCGTACAAGACAAGCGGCCAGTGGTCACGCACACATGAGCCGCGTGCTTGTAGTAGTGCAACCGATTCGCGCTGTTGTATGAAGCTGTGTCTCTGATATAACTGAACTATGTAGGTACCTACTTAATAGTAATTTAAGCGACATCTCCAAAGTTGTTTCAAACTTTTAAAAATAAATAATAAACAAGTTTCGCGCAAATCAAAAATTCAAAACCTTAGACCACATTACTATAAGCCTCACGCAAAATATAAAATTGACATTTTATATATATTCAATTTTATATTAATAATATAAAATTGACGTTTCGTTCGTTGCGTGGGGTAATTTTGCGGCAT